>JASDQU010243165.1:125965-141926 GCA_032191745.1 Picea mariana
TGCAAGGAACAAAGTGAAACCTCCTTCTTCCACACTATATTGTTAAATAGAAAAAAATATCTCTATGATGAATTAGACAACAATAGACATGCATATAGTGAACACATAGGCATGAGAGGAATAGACCAAGTTATGTATTGATGGAAAGAGAAAAATAGTGAATCACTTACAATCTCAATATAGATGTTGCAATAGCTCCTCCAAGATATCCTTTCCATCCCCTTGAATCTCACAAATTCATAAGTATGATGCTCTCAATTCTCCTCCCCTTTTCACTCAAGCATGGACTTCATTATATAGGTATTGAGGCATCACAACCATAGAATAGTTTTGAGGAGAGGATGTGGTCAAATGAGGATTTGGCTCAACTAACAAGATCGACCTTTCCTTGAATAGGAGATATCTTGAACCAATCCCTTAACCAACCACAAAATCTTGGAAACAACACCACAAAACAAGGCCTAATGTTTGCATCAACATCATCGCCCCCCTATAATTGTGCACAAGGAGATGAACAAGGGATTATTGCTCCTAAGACACTATGGGAGAGTGATGATCGGATTTTATCCCTCCTTGTATATGGGAACGGGGGAGATGAAGCTCAAACAATGCCAAAATATCGAGGAAAAAGGTAGTATTCCGGCCTCCAACTAATATATTTCCCTTCCAACTTGTCTAGGGGTTATGACAAACACTTATTCATGGTGATGGAGTTGTGACACTTAAGTACACCACTTGGTAAAGTGTGACACTTAGGTTGACATTTAGTAATGTGTGTTAGCACTGGAAATCACCTATGGATTGTAGCAGAGGTAAGCCCAATACCCATCACTCTGTATGTCATAGTGAATAGTTTTAAAGTGTGGTCTAATGGATGTAGTCTCAAGATTATATTGATTTAACTCAGAAAAACAGGCTGGAATGCACAGGAAAGTGAGGTCTCAATCTAAATTCAGTTGTAAGTTGTAAAAAGGGTGAGTAGGGAGACCAACTTGAGGAAAATGAAGAGGTCTTCTATGGACATCTGGTCTTCCAGCAACCTAAGGAGGAAAAACTCAGAAGGCAGGATCCTCTTGGTTCAGAGTTTCAAGGAACTGAATGAATTTATTACTGAACTAAAATCAAACAAACATCACAATTCAATAATAAAAACCCACTGGATCATCCATGCCCAATTCATTAGCATTAGGGGAAAAACAATCACAAGAAACTGATTAAAACTGGTCGTGATGCTACTATGATCAAACCTACATCACAAGAAAATAACTACCCTCAACTGGATCATCCATGCCCTGGTTTCTTAACACAACTGTTACATAGATATGAAAGGAAACTGACTTTCATTTAACAAGAAGTATCAAATACATATACATAACCAGAGAACTAGAGGCTTCACTAAAACTTTACAAATCAAGAGCCTAGCTTGACCATTGACCCTAACAAAATATGAGGAAGACTCCTATATACTCAAAGAAAAAATATATAAGTTTTCTCGAGTATCTACATTGAAGGCATTATGTTTGCATGCTTCTTGGTAGACTGCTCATACAGTCTCCTGTCAAAAGCGAGCTCTTGTCAGACGCAATCGTGTTTCAGGAAGGTTCTGTAGCTGATCCGACTTGTTGATAGTCCTTTCTCAGGTTTTCCATTTATGGTGGAAACGATGTTCAACCACCACAAACTAACTTCAATAACTTCTTCATTGCGATCGAGAAGGCCCGATTCGGCACTGCACCTGTGGTGTAACATCCCTCGGGCACCCACAATCCAGGGAATGCCATTCTAGAGAAGTCTCTCATGCTATGATACCAATTGGTAACATCCCCAGCCTTAAACAGGTCGGGCCATGCTACTCTAGGGAACACTTTCGTTGTCTTACTGCAAAACATACAGTAACATACCCAGTATTCAACTGAGCTATGCCACATAAAATTTCTCTTAAAACTGCATGCAACTTAAACATATACATACAACACTCTTGCAGAATATTTACATATAAACATAAACAAACGATTACATTTTGTAATATAAGATTTCATACTAAAATAACAGTAAACACAGATATGCAGCATATACAAGGAAATACCCATAAACATGCAAGCAATTATAATCACATATACGATAAACCGTAACATAAGCGTGTAAATAACAATGCAACATATAATTTTATCATACGATTGGAACTTATCTTGGAAATATTGTCGCCAACTGCGTATAGAGCGTCCATGAACCTCCCAACCTTAGACTACATTGTTCATCACTCTCAAAAGTGAGTCACCCCCGAGGTGGGACTGAACTCCACCCAGGTAAAGGGGTTCCTAACCAAGCTAAGGTTCATAGACAATAGGAAAGACTCTATCTCAGGTGCTCACTCAACTAACAGCCTACAACCTCTCATTCCCCACATACCTATCCCACCCAAGGAAGTGTGCCCCTTCTTTGCTCAATAGTCCCTCGGCTACCCCACTTCCCTTCTAGGGCTTCAACAACAGGTCAGATAGGAAGTATCGGAGCATTGTAGCTGCATTTTATCACCTTCAGGAATCAATCCCCAACAATTCTCTCGCTCGGAGAATTTCTCACAGGACTGACAACCTGCCTCTTTAATTTCCCATGGGCCTGACAACCCGCTTCTTCAATCCCGCTCCCAAGATAACCAGGTACACCAACTAGAGAAGGTTATGGAAACAGGCTCAAATACAGTGTAATGAATGTCTGAAGGATAATGGACTGCATGAGTGAAATGGTCATGGAATCATTGACTAGATAACTGAGTGATGGAAGGAATCATCGTGAAACTGATCGTGAAGTATGATAGTAATAATGATGGTCAAGCTACTGGTTCGAATCCTTGTGAAAAAGTGACCAAATGAGCTAAGTCCCCACAATATGAATGCATGTCCCCCACTTGACACTTTTCACGTTGGAAGCTACTTTGGTCCACTTGTCCCCAACTTTAGAACTTAGGATAAAATAATTATCCATACTTTATGCTTTTAGGAAATATTAATATAATATTCCTTTTTTTTGTCTTAAGCTCTCTAGCTTATTAACCCTTTCCCTTGACTTTTGGCCCTCCCTTTCCATAATTGGTGAAGTTCAGTCCCCCATCTCTTTTATCATGGTCATTCTACGCGTAGCAATGTATTTTATATTAATCATGAAATATATACAAAATAGGCGCACTGTCCTTTAACATCTAGATGCTCTGGCTTAATTCCAAAACATAAGAATTCAAGCTTATAATAACTGGATCACCAGCTTATAGCACATATCATATACACAAGTTTTGTTGATCTCCATACTACGCGCACTTTAGTTACTGCGTGCGGTATATGGGAGTCTACACACTACATCATTTTACTATGCAATTCATGCGCGCACTATGCCATGGAATGTGAATTACAAAATGATGTCAAAACAACTCACCAGCTTAAGTACACTTACATTACATTTACAATTGGGTTCATTCGAGGGATATTACATTTGGAATCTGGCAACCTCTTCATTCTACCATCTGGATCTAAGTTGGATGCTCATGAGGAGGCCTCACAACGGACATGAAAACTGATGATGTGATTGGCGCGCTCATCATGGAATAGCGGACGTGGATATGGCCAGGTGGACAACGCAGATGGGAAGAGGAAACTGAGGATAGCGTGGGGGTCACACAGTCGAGATCTGAAGTGTAATGGGACGGAGGTGATGTTGAGCGAGGTGGCACAGGTGGCGGGAGATGAGAAGGGGAGATGCGACAGGTGGAACAGTGAGTGGAGGACATGTGTGAGGGACTGAAAGTTATAGGGGAGCAGGGGATGTGACGCATAGAGGAGAGAGATGGAGTGGGGGACAAATGTTGATAGGAAAAAGTGGCCACCTGTCAACCTGGGATGGGGCCTTATATGAACATGCGCATATGGATCTATGAAAAGTGGTTTGATTCTTCATCACTTTTGGGCCCGATGTGTGTCTCTGGCTGACACTTAGCGTCTCCACAAAACCATGGTTTCAAACCCGGCCCACCCTACAATTTGTATCGTCTGCGCATGTTGGGGCCCCAATATGATCAACGACCGTTGATTTTGAGTGCTCATATCTCAATCTCCCAGATCTACATGCCTCTTAGCTTAGTGCGCCAAACGGTCACATCGACCCCGACGAACTTAGGATAAGTGGCATTTAGTGGGTTTTTAGCCCCTTTCTTTATCCTTTTGTCACCTAGAGGTCAAAGCAAAGGGAGAAACATCCCCCCTACAGAAAAATGTGATAACATTAGGCTCCATGGGGGATATATTCCTCTCTACGAGGCTCTAAGATCTCCTTTTCATCTCCAGTCACCTTCTGTTGGCTTGTGGAGTCACCCATAAAACTGGAAACAAAAACTAGAAAACAATATTTACAAATACACAGGAGCCACTTATGGCTCAAATAAAGAACTTCTTCAGAAAATGCCCATTTATAGGGCCACCAAAAACTTCATCACCCTCTAAATTTTGCAACCTGTAAGTGTTTTTTGGAAATGATTCAAAAATCGTGAAAGGACCGATCCAAAGGGCTTCAAATTTTCCATGTTTTCCTCTATCCTGTCTAGGTGCATCCCACTTAAGTACTAGGTCTCCTAGTTGGAAATCTTATTTTCTTCTCTTCCTATCAAAATCTTGCTTGATCTTCTGCTGATGGTCATGCACTCTGTCCATCGCCTGCTCGCTAGCCTACTGGACTTCTACTAGTTGATGAATTCTTTTGATCATATCATCAAGTTCTCCTTGGTAGTCCTGAAATAAGTTTGCCATGGATAGGGCGAGTTGGGAAGGAAAAACTACATCAGTCCCATATACAAGTTGGAAAGGAGAGATACCCAGGGACCCTTTTGTTGTCACTCCATCGGCCCACAAAGAAACTTTGAGCTTTGAATCCCATGCTTTCTTGTTGTCCTCTAGTAGTCTTTTGATGACATTTATCAAGATTTCTTTAGAGGACTCTGTTAATCCATTTCCTTGAGGGCAGGAGGGGGTAGAGTGGATCAATGAAATCCCAAACTACTCACAAGATTTTGATCAATGGCTCAGAATTGAAGGATGCAGCATTGTCAATGATGATTATGTTCGGACAACCAAACGTTGCCATAATATCTTTAAGAAAAATAATGATAACTTTGTGATAAGCACTTCTTGTGGGGATAGCTTCTATCCACTTGGTGAAATAATCTTTTGCAGTTAATATCCACCTGTGATGACTGCTTGAAGTAGGATGAATTTCCCCAATGAAGTCCAGGCCCCACTACTGAAAGGGTCTTGAAGCTACCACAGGCTTCAATGTCAGAGACTTGAGCTATTGCTTCCTAGAGAATTTATGACATTTGATGCAAGCTATGACTTTTTCACAGACATCAATGAATAGATTAGGCCAAAAGTACCCATCCCTGATAATTTTATAGGCCGTGGTTCTTCATAAATGATGTCCCCCACACAGGCTATCATGAAAACCAAATATAATCTTTTGGTCCTCCTGTGGGTCTAAACATCTCAGAAGCACACCTAAAGGGTCTTTCCAGTACAAGACCTGGTCAATAAGGAAATATCTAATTTCTTTGAGTTTTAAAGATCTTTCCTTGCTCTTCCCCATTCCATCTGGAGGCCTTAACTCTTGTAGAAAATATATAATGTCTTTATACCATGTGAATTCTACCAATCGAGGGTCATCCTGAGGGCTTTTATCAGGAAATTTATCCTGCTGATTCTCTTAGCAAGTGTCGATGAATTTAACCTACAAAGATTTACAATTATATTCAGGCAACAGCTTGGCTAAACCTTGGCCTTTAACTAGTTTGGTGGGTTTTATTTCCATATCAAATTCAAGGATTTTGGCAATCCACTTGCTCCTTCTCCCATCTATGTCAGGTGGGATAAGAATGTCCTTCAAAAAAGTTGAAGGAACACATGCAATGATCTTTGAATGCAGGACATAGACTCTGAAAGCCTTGAGGGATTTCACCAATTCATAGGCTTGTTTCTCCTTGTTGTCATATTTCACCTCTGCATCTCTTAGTGTTCTGTTGAAAAATGAAATAGGTTGCTCTAGCCCTTCAGCATTTTTCTGCAATAGAGCAGCTGCCACTGTATCAAAAGAAGAAAAAGAAAAAATAAGAGAATCCTTGGAGTAATCTGGACTAATAAGCACGGGTTCCTTAGTCGAGGCCTTCTTTATTTGGTCGAAAGAAATTCTAGACTCAACAGTCCATTTACTTCATTCCCCTTCATGAGCATGGTTGTGATATGCTTCACCAATTCAGCAAAATTTGAAACAAACCTTCTCAGAAAATTAATTTTTCCCAGGAAGGATTGAACCTCTTTCTTGGATCTAGGAAGTGATAAGGTTTGTATAGCCTCCACCCTGCTTGAATCAATTATGACCCCCTCATTTGATACTATGTGTCCCAACAATTTTCCCTCCTGCATGGAAAATAAGGACTTCTTGGGATTTAAGGAAAGGCCAAATTTCTTGCATATTAAGAAGACCCTTTTCAAATGTTCGCAATGTTATTTATAAG
The DNA here is from genome assembly GCA_032191745.1 of Picea mariana. Lineage (NCBI taxonomy): Eukaryota > Viridiplantae > Streptophyta > Pinopsida > Pinales > Pinaceae > Picea > Picea mariana. Next base: position 132,516 of record JASDQU010243165.1, read on the forward strand.
ACTTAGATAAAACTGTAATTTCATCCAAATAGATGACCACAAATTTATCCCTTTCCCCTATGAAATCTATTTCCATGCCTCATTAAAAGGTTGCTCCTGCGTTCATCAATCCAAAGGGAATTTTGACATACATGAATGTACCCCAGGGAGTGGTGAAGGTTGTATTTTCTTTGTCTTCAGGAAGAATAGAGATTTGATTGTAACCAGAAATGCCATCAATCATGTAAATCCTAGATGCACTTGTTACCCTTTGTAATATGTGTTCCATCTTTGGCAGTGGGTAATTATCCTTCTTGTAGCCTCTGCTCAGGTTCCTGAAATCGACATAGAATATGATTTATCCACTCTTTTTCCTCACCAGGATTAGGTTGGCCACCTATTCAGAATATCTCAAAGGGACAATGATTTGGGCATCTAACAGCTTCTTTACCTCCCTTTTCATAATACGCAGTAGCATAGGATTTATTTGTCTTAATTTCTGCCTAAATGGTTTGGCCTCCTCTTTCAATGGGATGTTATGCTCAATGAAAGTTGTGTCATATTTTTTGAGGTCTTCATAGGTGTTATAACCCTAATTTACACCAAACATGCTTACCTGGCCTCAGGCCATCTCAGATTCCTTCTTTTCCAAAACACTACTGAACAACTCTTCTTAAAAACCCCTTTTATAAAGCCCCACGTGCCCTGCTCAATTATTGCACGCGTGTACATGCTAGTTGACCCAAGACAGCCTATGTGTACCTACAAAAGCACGAAAAAAATAAAGTTGCTGATGGAACACGCAAATTTGGGTAAGTTAACTAAACCTTTCGGCCATGCATGGCCGGTGATTCGACCAAATACCTAGCTCCTTCTAACCTATAAAAGAAGGGGTAGGGGTCCCATTTGAAAGGAGGAAAATCATAGTAAAGAAACTATACCCAATTGAGCATTCCTTTGTCCCAACCTTTAGCCATCCTTGTGTAAAGAGAAGTATAGAGAAAAGCAGTTGGAAGATAGTGAAAGAAGATCCCAAGACCATGATTGAGGAGCAGTAGCCGACTTTATCATTGTAAGGTATCATTGTGAAGTTAATAAAAGAATTGTTTTTCCCGTCCCGCCATATGAGATTGTCATTATTTGGATATTGATTGCTCCATTGATTAAATATCNNTGTGAATGCAGGTCAGCATTGGGAGGAGAGCTGTAGTCAAAGAACGACCAAGCGCAAAAAGGGATCGACATCAAACATGAAAAATAAGGTACGTCAACTTAATCTCTTGAGCCTTGTATTTATATATGAGTAATGGGTGTTTAGGCATGGGATGATGGTAAAAAGTAAGAATATTTAGGTCATTTCTACATGGATGATAAAACCCTTAGTGCTAGTCTGTAGGAGGGATTTCCCACCCACAACAGAATTGGCGACCATACTAGGGACCTCAAAGGTTTTTGGGAATGTCTTTTCTTGGGTATTTTTAAAAACTGGTTTCATTCCTTGTTTTTAAAGTTTCTGCAAAATTTTGAGCTTACAGAGTTTCTGGTCTTCCATACCAGTTATCTTTGTTTCTTTGCTTGACTGCATTTTTTGAGACCCACAGAGGTACATGTGGTCTGTATAAGGTCTAAACGCGTGTACCCGTGCCCTACCTTCCCACAGCCCATGTGTGCACTCTAGCGGAGGAAGTGCCAGTCGCGTGTATGATTCCAGAAAATTTCTTTTAGAGAGGCAGTCATCCTCTCCCCTATCAGAAATAATCCTTCTTAGGGGTTTTCTGGAACTCTTTCTAGTCTTTGTTATTTGCAGTCTATAGCTTAGGTTTCACCTTAGATTGGTTTGTTCTATAAAGTTTTCTTTGAATTGTTTTCTTTTTGTTTCTTCTGTTAAGGTAAGTGTCTGAGTCTTCAAGAGATTCTGGTTCTTGATACCAGTAGTCTCTGTCTGGGCTTGATTGCTTGGATTTTCATTTGTCCTAGAGTTTTAGAGATACATGCAACATGTATAAGGCCTGCGCGTGTGTACACATGCCCTGAATTTACACGGTTGGCGTGCATACGCTTGTTGTTGAACTGTCAGTAGCGTGCCTGTGTAGAAAATTTTTGTTTAAGGTAAGGAAGACATCCTTTTCTTTGACAAGAGTTATGCCTCTTAGGTTTTTGGGTCTTTGTCATAGCGGTCAGTATCTTAGGTTTGATCACAACAATAGCTTTCTTTTTTTTTTCATTAAGAAGTCTTCCTCAAAATTTTCTTTTCATAGGGTGTTTAGACAAGTGTGAGAGTCCAATTTTAATTTTCTTGTGCGCTATTTTTAAAGTGACTTGTTGCGACCTGCGCTTAGGACAGAAGTTTTCTTGGTCTTTATTTGTTGATATTTTTCCTTTTTTCTTTGTGAGCGTTCAAATAAAATAAAAAACTTTTATTTCTTTGTTTGGTTAAATAGTGTTGGTTTGCTTTAGTAACCAGGAAAAGTATTTTCTTTCATAAGTTCTTGAAGGTTTACTTATATCATAAGTATCTCGTAGTTGAGTGAAATCCTTCTTTGAGTTTTCTATTTAAAGATCTTAGAATTTTATTTTTTTTAGTTTGAAAAGTTGTTTTCAAGAAGAAGTTATTTTGTTTCCAGCTTTCTGTTTATTTGTTTTTCGTCTTTCAAACATCACTAGTTTCACTTTCATAACCTTTGAATTAAGATAAGCCATAAAAATTAACGCTAAATCTAAAATTCATTAGACTTTTTATGTTTGTAGGGTCAACCAACTAGTTTAGGGTTCGGGTTTTGAATTAGGTTGGAGAGGAAACTCTTCAAGCCCATTAAATCAAACAGTGGAGTCTGAGTTAGGGAGTGTCCAAGTCCAGTATCGTGAAATTTATCCAGGACCCCCCTCTAACACAAGGGATAAACACAAGGTCGCATGCGGAAAGGTAGCAAAGATAACCCCTCCAAAGATGGACCAGCCGTGGTGGAGAACACATATAGAGGGCTTGTCTTGGGATTCCGTCGATTGCATTTTCCACGGAGATTTGTGGGTCTCGAATCCATTTGAGGTCCTCATTTGTCTTCCAGAACACTTACCTTTGATACCCTTGACAGGATTCGGGCTCGATACCCTGCTCATTGTGGTCTACTCGACTGTCAACTATACCCGCCTGTTGATTGTTTGCGTGATGGCAACCTAGTTGCCTGTCTTTTTTAGAGACATAAACAAGTGACTGCGGGGGTATACCATGGTACCTAGGATAGAAATTGGGCCATGCTTTGCAGTGTATACCCGGAGGATGCTTCCGTGTTCGATTTTCACTTACACCGGTAAGTTGCTCTAGTGTTGGTTGTTGTAACTATTCTTCCAACTAGTTTAGTGTTTGCTTGTTTTATCTTATAGGTACTTTCCTAGTGTGTGTTGTTTTTGAACGAATAGAAATACCTAGTGCATATTTGATCTTCTCACACAGTGGAGGATCACGAGCTCCATCGGTCACGATGGCTTATGGGCCTATCACCGGTTACACTGGATCCACACCTGCCACCGCTAAGGCGAAAGATAGACCAACAAGGGTCTTTTGAAGAAATCGGGTCACCGGAAATCACACCTGACCAACCTATATTAAAGGAACTTTCAACACCTTTAAAGAGGATGGTAATCGAGGAAAATCCTGCCTCTTCTTCTGGGAATCCTGATATTCCCGCCACGATTGTCATCACAAGGGGTGTTCCACCTCATACCCCACCATCGCTAGTATGATCCATGATGGTCTCGATCGCCTCTACCTCGAGCAGTGGTCCAATCCCATCTTTGGAAAAGGCCACTACTCCTTTCACACAGAGTGACACAGGCCCTCCATTCTCATACAAGATGCCTAGCTCAGGTACAAGTCCTGTACTATCCTACTCCACTTTGGAGACTTTAGGTCTGGAGGAAGAGAGATCTAACACTCCTCTGCAAGGACCCATGGGGGCCACTTCTGCTCCTTTTAATGTTTTCCCTTATGGGGGAGGTCATATACCTCCTTCATCCCCTTCACTCGACGGTACCCACCAAAAATCCATCGGGCCAAGCACACACCATAGTTCAATTGGAGTAGGGAGTCAAGGACCACCTTCTCATAATATGTCGGTGGGGTCAACACCATTTTGTTTGTTCGGTGTGTTTGGTGACAACATGTTCTTGTCAGCTTCTTTATTGACTAGTGTCAACCCCAGTTATGGCCAACCTAATCCTATGTAGGGTACTATTCCTACATAGGGGGCAAACCTAGGAACTTCTTCCGCATCATGACCTTGGAATTCTTGGCAAGGATCAGTTCCCTCATTAGGAATGTTGATCTGGGGAAATTATTTTCACAACCAATGGAACCCCAGACAAGGTGCTATGCCTATTTCCATGGGATCGGCATGGGGAAACCCTTCCCAAAGTCCTTCGAATGTATTACATGCCCAACCATCTACGTCCTATTTTGGGAACTAGCTGATGATGTCTCCTCACACGCAGAATCCATACGCTGGTCATGGTTATGTTCTTTACCAGAACCCCGGCCAAAAACCCAACTTTTCTTGGCAACCTGGTGCTAGTCAAACTCCAGGCCCCTTTTTCCATGGTTATCACCAACAACACAAACTACCTTTCCTAGAAACCTTGCATTCGCCAGAATTAGCAAGGTTGTTGAATGACCCTATCTATCATGATCTGCGTTGGCCCCTTATGCCGACGAAGTTTCCTTCAAACATACCAAAGTTCGAAGCCAAACCTAATGAAGACACGGGAGATCATATGACCACCTTCCATCTTTGGTGCTCATCTAGCTCGTTGAAAGACGACTCTGTATAGTTGTGATTGTTTCAATGTACTCTCATTGGGAGCGCTGTGAAATGGTACATTGAGATCGACCGCTCAAAATACTCTTCCTTCGGCGAATTGGCAATGGATTTCCTAAACCATTTCCAATTACCTGTGAGATACGATGCTAGCACATAATTGCTGGCCAATTTTGAACAGACAAAAGCGGACCATATCTATGATCACATCCGATAATGGAGACGCCGGAAGAGTTTAATTAAGGTGCCAGTCCCACCAAAATTCCTACTCAATTGGTTCCTTAAGTCTTTGGTCCCACAATTATCCAAAGACGTCGCGATGTCAACAGTGTTTTTCGAAGAATATGCCATCATGAGAGCTCAACAACTTGAGCTAATCTACTCTCAGTCTGGTTTATTATACGAGATCTTTCCAGATGCACCACACTCAATGCTTGATAAAACTAGATAGAGATATGGACCACATGTCGATGGTATTGTTGGTTCAACACAAACAAATCCTGTTGAACAACTGACGAAGCAATTGCATCAATTGTTTATACCACATACAGTGGCCAACCAAACTACTGTTTTGGCTGCTCCCCCTACCCAAATGTCAAATAGACACATAGTGCAATCAACAAATCCAAAGGCCACCCAGCAGCCTAATGGAAAAAAAAAACAAAGAAAGAAGGGAAAGGGGGATACGAAACCCACTAATAATGTTGGTGGGGGAAACACTGAGAAATGGCAGGCAAGGTATCCATGCAACCTATGCGCGGAAGACCACCCAATCCACCAATGTCCTTGGCTTGCAGAGGCCCAAATTTTTTTGACACAGCAACAGCCTTCCATGTTAACCAATCCATTTCAACATGGGCAAAACATAACCCAAGCCTCTACAACCGCAGAAGGGGACAGTCAAGGACCCTCTCTGTCTTCGAACAATCCCACATCCGCGAATGTGTATATGATGAAGGGTGATGCTTTTATATTGACTAGAGCTCATGACTGCAGTAAACCAAGCACTTATAAGAAGGGAAAGATGCTGAAATCCCATCTCTTCCTCTCCAAATCAGGAAGACTTTGGCCGAAACAATGACACACAACCCAAAAGGTGCGTTCAAGAAATCTTCTCACAACACAAATGCAAGGGCCACCCAAAACTATTCTATGGTGGAGAATTTGTTTCAAACCCCTTGTGCGATGTCCTATTTGGAGGTCCTCCAAAGCTTCCCTTCCCAGAGGAAAGCTTTTTTAGTTGCTTTAGGATCTATTGAGACTTGTAATCTGGTTACAATCATTTTGGATACAACTGAATTAAGACCTCGTCTGCCTTACCACGTAGCATTTCAAATAGTAGTGGCTTACCCCACAAAAACTTTTACTCATAATTTTTTCCGCACGATGGTTGATGAGGGCACCTCGACATGTGTTATGTTGTTTGCATGTTGGAAGGCCATTGGCCAGCCCATTTTTTCTTTGTCACCTACTCTTCTCAGTGCTTTCGACGGTCATTAATTCCAACCACATGGTATAATTCCCTCTTTCCCCATGCAGTTAGGAGGGAAGACCGTGTGCGTCGAGATAGAAGTAGTCGATGCATCCCTCAAAAAATCAAGCACCCAATCATCGTGTGGAAACAACAAGACCCAAGGCAAGTAGAAGTAGTCGGGGAACGAGTTGGAATTATGCCATGCAAGCAGTGGTTGCTACAGTTTTCTGGGTCTTGTTGTTTCCACACGAGGACTGCATTGTTACCATTGATCAATCGTCTTTCTCTAGACCTGACTCTTCACTGGGGGCATTCGCGGTCCTGATGATTGATAATCCTCAATCGAGCGTAGTCAACATAGGGGTTGGTTTGTGCCCATCTTTGATGGGTACCTTCGATTACCCACCCCCTCAAAGCGATGTCAAGTTCATATCAGACCACCATAAGGTTGAGGTTTTCCAAGTTTCATCGTTTCACATGACTTACTTCAATGATCCGTGGATACTTCCTTCCCTATAGGCCAAGATGGAAGGGACAGGGCATCCTGGCATGTCCATGACCTTGTTTGTAGCCTAAGTAGTGTACTCTTTAGTCCAGCAAGATTTGGTCGACACTGATCCAACTCCTGCACAAGAGTTAGATCTAATTCCAAAGCCTATTTGGGCTCAATATTCTCTCACTGATACCGATGCGTTAGACTTAGTCTTGCCCTCTGATGAAGCAACAATTGAAGCAATGACTAGTCTGGCCAAACCCTAGGATGATCTCCATCACAGATCATACTTCCTCCCAGAGTTAAGCAGAATCGAAGCAGGAGAATTCACCTTAACTATGACTGGAGATAGGTCTTGTCCTATTAATCCCTTATCTACACATGAGGTTTATGCTGAGTGTAATATGGAAACTATCGCTAAAACTATACTGATTAATATCTCCATAACCCCTGGAGTCGTGGAGAATGTTTTCATCAGAGCTAACTATTCCCCCGAAGAGATTCAAGTCTACACAGATATTTTTAAAGAACATTGCAATGTTTTTTTCTGGTCTTACGAGGAAATGTCAGGCATTGATCCAAAAATAGTCGAACATGAAATCACAACTTATCTTGATGCCAAGCCAGTTCGGCAGAAGCTTCGTCCAGTTAATCCTAGGAAAGTAGCCACCATTAAGGTTGAATTCGAGAAACTGCTCAAAGCTGGTTTTGAGTGTCAAATATGGTGTCGGTCAACAAGAAACAGGGCACGATTCACATATGTACAGACTTCCGTGATTTAAAGAAGGCTTGTAGAAAAGATAATTTTCCCACACCATTCATTGACTAGATAATCGATGAATGTGAAGGTTGCAAGGCCTTTTCTTTCATGGATGGTTTTTCAGGATATAATCAGATACAAATCAAACCCGAAGACCAGCACAAAACGACATTCATTTGTCCATGGGGTACATTCGCGTATTGTAAGATGCCTTTCGGTCTCAAAAATGCTAGAGTGACCTTTTAGTGGGCCATGTATTTTTCTTTCCATGATCTCAAGCATATATTCGAGGCCTATTTAGATGATTTAGCATCTCGATCTCACAAGAGAACGGATCATCCCACACACCTCCGACTTATCTTTGAGCGATGTCGCTACTTCTGGATTCGCTTGAATCCAAACAAATGCATCTTTTGCATAATGTCAGGACGTTTGTTAGGTTTCATAGTGTCAACAACAGGGATCATGGTCGATCCCCTAAAGGTTGAGGCAATAGTTCAGTTTCCTCCCCCACGCACAATCCTTCAACTTCAGAGTCTACAGGGCAAGGCCAACTTTTTGAGGCATTTCATCGCCAACTACGCCAAGATCACGAAGGTCTTTATGCACTTACTGAAGAAAGACGTTCTTTTTCATTGGGATGATGCCACTCAATTCTACTTCGAAGCATTGAAACATGCCCTCACAATTTCCCCTCTGGTTCGGCCACCCAACTATAACAAAGATTTATTATTATACTTGGCTACAGTAGAGTCAACCATTGACATGGTCTTAGTTCAGAAAGATGATTTTCTCTCAGAATATGTGATCTATTACCTAAGCCGAGGCCTCGTCGGACCGGAACTCAATTATTCTCATATCGAAAAACTTTCATTGGCAGCAGTCCATGTTGTTCAATGGTTCAGTCATTTTGTTATGTTTTGCAAGACCACCATCATTGCCATTGCGAATCTGTTTCAATACGTGTTGATGCAACAAGTAATAGGTGGAAAGATCAGTATATGGATAGTCGTCCTCTAGGAATTTGACTTAGATTTCATTTCGATGAAATCCAAAAAGTCACTGGTCTTCGCAGAACTTATTCGGAACTTCTAGTTTGGTCAAGTGATGTTATGCATGAAGAATCGCCTATCAGAGGATCCATGGTATAGAGGTATACTTGTCTATCTCCAAACTTTGAAGTACCCCACCTCTTCTTCTCATGATGAGCATCGTCGTATATGCCATCAGGCTAAGAATTATCTCATACTCGACGATATGTTGTATCGAAGAGGTGTAGATTGCATCCTACACCAATGTCTCACTCATGAAGAAGTAGTTATTGTGCTTAATGATTTGCATGAAGAATCACATATTCGGATCCATGGTATAGAGGTATACTTGTCTATCTCCAAACTTTGAAGTACCCCACCTCTTCTTCTCATCATGACCATCGTCGTATACGCCATCAGGCTAAGAATTATCTCATACTTGAAGATATGTTGTATCGAAGAGGTGTAGATTGCATCCTACACCAATGTCTCACTCATGAAGAAGTAGTTATTGTGCTTAATGATTTCCATACCGGAGCATGTGGCGGTCATTTGTCTGGGTTGGAAATAGTCAAAAATATTTTACGAGTAGGTTACTTCTGGTCGAGACTAATCAAAGATTGTATCGAATCGGTTAAGAAGTGCCACCCGTGTCCGATCTTCTCTCAGAAGATGAGGGAACATTCTACTCCCATGTTTCCTGTCATCATAGTTGGTCCCTTCACCAAGTGGGGGATTGATTACACTACATGAAACCCTCCTTCATCAAGGGGGCACCGTTATATCATTGTATCCGTAGACTACTTCACGAAGTAGGTCGAAGCTATGCCAATGTGTAAAGATGATGGAGATACTGCAGCTCT
>JASDQU010243166.1:5759-40709 GCA_032191745.1 Picea mariana
TTCCCATTTATTGTAAAAGGACCTTCAAAGCCTCATTGTAATCATCTTCTTGCGAATGCGAGTAGCCATCACATCTCTTCTCAGAGATAAGCTGCCACCATTCTAGCGAGTCTTTCACTCTGTATTTTTATAGTCTCTGTACATTTCTTTGATTAATAGAAATCGTGTATTACTGTATATCTGTGTTTATGTTTGCATCTCTGATACATTTCTATTATTTTATTGAATATCTGCAATATCTCTGTGCATTTCTTTATTATATCTCCGCTCTCATTTCGTGCCGAAAATAATCCGAATCAACTACTCTAAATGAACTAATATAAATAAAAATAACAATTAAAACAAACTAATAAACAAATCTGAACTACTAATATATACAATTTACTATCTAATACTATAATAACTCTACGAATTTTTTTTTTGTTTGTTAATTTGTGCGGGACCTGTTGGGTACGCAATTAACCTGTGGCTTGAGAAACCACAACTCAGGGGCATCTAAGCCATCAAAATCACCCAGGGATCGCACCCGACCTGAGCCACACCAACCCTTAACATGGTTGGATTTTTTGTCCCCATAGGTTTCGAACCAGTGACTTTAACAACACGGAGTGGCTTAACAACACACTCCGTCACCGACTGTCCTACACCTCGGGGACATAACTCTACGAAATTTAACATTCAACTATAAACATAATTAAATTTTAATTACAAATTTACAATATTTACAAATTACATATTTAGATGAAAACCTGCAAAAATCATTTGTAAACTGTCCTAAGACAACAAAACTATTGTTTTTTTATTTTTATAATTTTATGAGAAAGAAATAAACTAAAAAAATATCTAAGCTAAGCAACTAAAATTATAATTCTAACTAAGAATCTAAACTATATATATATCTAACTAAACTACTTAAATAACACTAATAAATTAACTATTAAACAACATATAGCAAATTGACCTGAAGTAACGCTTCAGGTTTGTCTTGTGTATGGTGGGCGATTCAGCTGTTTGGTGGGAGGAAACCCACACCAGATTCTCCACGAGCTTCTCATAAACAGAAAGCTGCTATGCTCTTGAAATATAAATAACAGGACAAACAAGACATAAAAGCTTACAACAATCTTATAATTTACAAATCATCGCAGCTAGATAAATCTGTGTGCAAAGACTTGTACAAAGTGATTCATTTAACGAAAAAGGTAAACCTATAATTCATTAAACTGAAGCAGACTAATTGTTGTATTTTTAAATAAGAGAAATCAAACATGGACAACATATAAATCAAATCACATCAACGTGCAATGAATCATGATAGCTAAAGTAGTCGATAATTAATTGCAAACTGATATGCAGAAAACTTGAAACAAAAGTTTGATATATTGAAAGCAAAAGTTGTTACAAGACATCAACTTTCATCTCAGTCTGAATCATAAATCCATAGTCTGGTTCTCTCCACAGTGATGATGATTTATTACAAAAAATTGACAAGTATTTAAAGACTTCCCACAGGGTAAAACATCCATGTGGGAATTATCAAAACAGTTTACAAAAATCTGAGGATAATATCCCAAGTCTCTATTTCTGACTCAAGCTAACAACCTAAAACAAAACCATATCCAAAGTATCTCCTAAACTGCCATAGCATGCCCAATTGATCATTGTAATTCGTATGCACCTGAAAGAAGACAAAAATAGGCAAGTTTAGAGGATATTTTATTGATAAAATTGTCAAAAATCTAATTTTTAAGACTAGCTACAGAATCTTGCGATTCTGTAGCTGGTCTAAATTGCACACAAAATTGTTTCAAAAACAATTCAAATCTTAAAGAATTATATTCAAACTATTGAACAAGTATTTAATTGCTAATTGGAAACCAAACAAATTATTCAAATCAAAACTGCTATGCTAATTTGAGAGAAAACGAAATTGTGGTCAATCGAATGATAACAGAGATACATGCACTCTGTTCAATTTGTTATCACCTATTCGGGGTAAACAGAATCACATTAGACAATTCGACAGTAATGAAATCATTTTCATGAACCAATTCCAATCGACACAAACTGTAACCGGTTAAACAAATTTTCCATGCAATAGTTTATGTCGCCTTATCCATTAACAAAAATTGTTTTTGAATCAAAATGAAATCGACAGGATCGTATTTGAAATTAATGGAACTATATCAAACATATAAAAAGGATCATGCTAATTGTGGCATGTAGCAATCATTTGCAAATCAAATCAAACAGGAACGAATCAAAACAGTTTGGGAGTGACACAATCATTATGAATCAACACAGCTCCATGATTTTAACAAATAGATCTTTTGCACAGGTTGAATAAAATCCAAACGAGAATATTGATTCAATACAAAACAGAGTCATTCATGGTAAATTCAAGTCAACAGGGTTGTTTTGAGTCTATTAGGAGCAAACGAAGCTAATCGAAATCAAACCAAATCGACTATCCTAAATCAGACAAACAGAATTGATTCAAAAACAAACCAAACCGAATAAAAAACCAATCAATTGCTTATACTAAGTTGGGCACGAAAAAATCGTATAACCAAATCATAGCTACATTTGAGTTTAGTAAAATGAATCTATTGTACAGGATCCACAACATAATCATTTTTTATGATCAAACTATAACAGAATCATTTCAAATGTATTAAAGCGAATAGAGCTAATTTGAAAGCAAAACCGAATCCGTTATATTAATTCAAGCAAACTTATAAAGAAAAATTCATATTGAAATTCATACCTGGACAATCAGAAAACAACTTGGTCATGATAATTTGGAATTGACGAAGGCTGTTGTTGCTTCGACATTCCTGAAGACAATCGAACCGGTGGTTTTTTGTTTCTTTTCACTGGCTTGTAACCTATCGTTCTCCTTCGCCAGCACTGTCACATGTTCTTCTAATGCTTTGATATTTGATTGCAACAGGGAAATGTTGGTGTAATAATGCTCTAGCCACACATTACATTGGATACATGATGTTTTCTCAGGATTTGATATCACATGCGAGGGTTTGTTGAAATCACCAGGGGTTTCATTATGCAACTTGATTCCCGGGTAGTTAGTGTTGTTTTTTAGGCAAGGGGGTAAATTAGAGACATAGTCATAGGGTTGCTTGGAGCATAGGCCATGGGAATAGGGGTACTCTTCAACTAGGAAACGCTCGATATCGGAGTTCGAGTCCTCGCTCAGCACTATGGGATTTTGGTCGACGTTTGGCTTAGGTTTATTCTGGGAAAGTCTTGATATCAAACGAGCATTTTTCTTCCCTTTACTTTTGACAATAGGATTACCCTTGACTTTCTTACTCACAGGCTTCTTGACAGCCTCAGTCTTGTCTTTTGTACACGGGTTGGTTATGATGTCGGGTAGATCGATGTCAGGGAAAACTGAGGGTTTGGCAGGGGGTAGAAGGATATGAAATGGCATGGGTGGCCCGACCATAGTCTCACTGACCACATCCTTATCAATTTGAATAGACTTCGGATTAGCAAAGCCATTTCTAGATAGAAAGGCTTGCCAATTATCTCCATGAAGGCTCAAATGGTGGACAATAATGAATCTAATTAAGCCATGATGAAAAAGGCTACTATCATCCTTCTCGTGCTTGAATCTCTTAGACATCTTGTAAAGACTACGCAAGAAGTAATGTGGCATGTTCAAAGGATATCCCATGAAATTCATCAATAACCGGAGGTGATACAGAAACACCAAGCCATACCGACCTTCACAGGTCACAAACTGTTTCACAATTACCAAAAGATTGTGCCACCTGGGTTTGAGGGTAGAAATAGGCATTCCTTTATCACAGGAGACAACCTTCCTTGATACGAATAGTAATGGACATGACACCTCATCAACTTTGGAATTTTTAAACCACCTTTGACCTGTAGCTGACAATCCTGTAGCAGAGTTTATGAATTCTTCATTCAGCTCGAGCTGTATGTCACCAACTTTATCCCTACACCTTTCAAAGGTGATGGAGAATTGTTGGGCAACCGAAAGGTTGAAACCCTCGAACCTCTATATAAACACGAGCCAACCACTAATTTCTAAATCCTTTCGAGCATTATCGAATAGTAACAGAGATTGGTTACCATTTGGCTCTATGCGCACCACCGGTGCCATAGACAGGAACACACGGTGAGCGAGGTGTATGGGCCAGGGTTTGAACAGAGTATATGCAAGAGAAAAATGCTCATAGGCTTAACCGAAAACTAGCAAAGGTGAACTGGGATAGGGGAAAGAATTAATGACAGAACGTGCGAAGGTGGTGGAGCTAGTTCAGCCCATGCAAAACAGTCATATCCCATAGTACAACCATCGGCGCATATAACTATTCAAATATTACTTTTGCATATGTTAAAAAACCATGCCACTCAATCAACCAATGAAATCTATGGTAAGTCGATCAAACATTTGCGCAAGCTATAGTTTTACCATAGTTTTAAAACCAAAGAAATAATTTGAAATCAACACCAAGGGTTCGATCAAGTGTTGTATGAAATGATTACACCAAGGGTACAACTACAATCGTCAATGTGTTTTCATGAAACCAATGTGTCAAGGGAATCGATAAAAGGCTATAGAAATCAAACCATCAATAAATCAATGATTGAATCACAACCCTTAACAAATCATAACAGTCTCATAAAAATTGAAATCATATTAACAACAGAAATGCCAAATGAGTAAAGAATCTTCGAGTCTTACCAATTGTATAACAATAAGTAAATTGGAAACGCAATGAACATAGAGACAAGAGCGATCATAACAATCCAATGACATTTTTTAATATGACTTCGAAATCAAAGTTTTCACGCTTACAGTCGTGAAAACAAGAACAAAGACAGTTGTGCAAATGCACGAAACAATAGGGTTATTTCATTCAAGGATTGCGACGAAAATCGAGGTTTGCAAAACACTAGTGTAGGCAACTTATAAGGATTGGATAAAAATGTGAATTCGCTGCCAACAGTTACTTCCGTCATTGTTCTCTATGACACGCTTGGCCTATTTATTTATAGTTCGCGTTTGATCTTACATGAACTTATCATTGATAGATAGATCTATTTTAGAACTAATATCAATAGAGTAGGAAGTGGTTGTACTATTGTTTGTCTACAGGGCTCATCGAGGAGAGAAAGATCGAAGATCAACTCAGAGCGTGCAGGGACAAACATCGGTAAAAAGGTACTTATGTTCTCCTTCCTCCTCATGCATTAGTTTGTATAGATCTGAAAGGAATTTAGTGTCCATGTTAAGTGTCTTATGTCTTAAGATTTAAGAGTCTAGCTCTCAAGAGGAGATCTACCTGTCTGCAGGGAGATTTTCCTTCAACAAGTATATCCTCACGTGTGCATGCTGACACTCCCAGCCGTTCTGAAGGAAGGGATCAATCAAAGCTCAGGAGAGGTAGTGCATGTGTGCACAGAACCTCTACGAGGCATTCAGGGATCAAGAACCCCTTTAGTTCTAGAGTTGATAGATGAGCGCAAGAGTTGCATGGAGGATTTCTTTAAGCGTTAAGTTCATGAGAATTAGCGCAAATTACCTAGGTACTTAAGGAGTTGGTAAAGCTCAGGTAGGATAGCAAGATTTAAGTCCCAAAAGGAGAGATCCTTTCATTTTCAAGATGAATGGATGAGATTAGTTTGGGAGAAGTTGAATTTCTTCACGATCATCGAATATCAAGAAAGAATGTGGGTGTTAACCCTTATCACCCTTTGGAATTTGCGGGTCCGACGAATCGATCACATTCATTGCACAAGAGGTGAAACCCCCCAAAGTCTCGAAGTTAATCTAGGTCGTAGATATGAGGATGTCGAAGAACTATCCTGACCGTTGGATCTACGATATAGTCATTCTAGTGTTGCCCACTTTGGGAGGAAAGAGGTTTGGTAGCACCAAAACCCCCAAAGTCCTGAAGTCCCAAAGTTGATTTCGACCATGGATCTAAGGATACTTCGGGATCCCTCACGACTGTTCGATCGTCGGGATGCAAGTATCAATGTCACAATCCTGTGGGAGCCCATGCATCGAGTGACGGGGTTTCCAGGTGTCCCTCTCGGAGTGGCACACACTAGGATCTAAAAGACCCTTGAACAAAAGTTACGAGCCGAAGAGTCGAAGAAAATCTAAGTCATCCAAGCCACAGGGACAAGTGTCGCCAGATCCTAAACTTTGAGTGAAATCACTCCGGGTGTTATCGGACTAATCGGTAGGTGCGGACACTAACTGATCTCCCTAGATCCACCTAGATCTAGAACAAAACACACCAGAACATGACGCTTTCCTTAAGTTTTAGATATTGAATTTACTAACTAAAGAGGGATAGGTGACATGCCATTTAAACATCACTTCCTCTTTCCATTTCCATCCTATATCTATTCCGACGCTCATACAATGATGAACCTTCAAAAAGACACAACCAACCAAAGTGATAGAAATAGCATAAATTCAATATAAACCTATGTATGTGATCAAGGAATCATACAATAAAACACAACAAGCTTTATAGGAAAGAATCATATTACTGTATAATATTAAATGTGAAAGAGAGATTACAACCATGGCCTTGATGTCGTAAGGTCCCTTCCAACTGTCCTTCATTCCCCACACACTTCTTTCTCCAAGAATTCTGAGAGCACAGATCTGATAGTATTCACAATCTATCTTGACAAAGGCAAAACTCAAAACCACTCTAACCAAGCTAATAATTCCAAGCCAAATCCAACTTAGCCAATCCCAAAAGCTCCAAGATAACTTTCTCCATGAGAGCTCCTCTCCTTTTATAACATGAAGAGGATAAGGTGAGGAGGTTAGGATGATCCCACCAAATCATGAAAGCGAATAAGATCCAAACCATTCAGATGCCACCTCACCATGGAAGTTTCTCCTTCTAGAAGATTCGAGAAAACGCTTGTTTTTCCCACGTGTAGGCATTCTCGCACCCTGCCTATAGAGCAACCTGTGAACCTCTCATAACCTATATATGGTGCAACCTGCGAGAATCAGGCATTCTTGCACCCTGCCTATATAGCAGCCTGCGAACTTCCTTTTTTATGGGGTTTTTACAAAGGAAAATGCAACTTCTTTTCTCAGGAAAAGTTCTTCTCCCTTCCTTCTTCTGGAACTCGGGCCACTGACACCTCTGAAGACTACAGATAGATTTACATCATTAACAGTCATAGGGATGATGAAAATAATGTGTAACATCGGGTGAAAATGAGATGTGTTGATTAAGAACTCCCAAAGGTCGGAGAGTCGGATTTCATCTAAGTCATCCATCAATTGAGGACAGGTGTCAGCAGATATTCCATTTTGGGAGATAACCACTTCGGAGGAAAGTGGGGTCACATGAGTTGAGAACACCTGAAGTAAATCGTTACCATCGGTTTGAGAGAGACACGCATCGACAGATCATCGAATTTAGGTGAAATCACTCCCGGAGAAAGAGAGAGGGGAGAGGTTGAAACTCACGAATCCTGAAGAGATGAAATAATTTATATTCATTTATATACGAGAGACACACGTCAACAAATCGTGTACATTGGAAGTGGAAAGAAAGAAACATGGAAAAGAGGGAAACCCAAAGTGGATCCAATCTGTTGATTTATATGGGCATGTGGCGTCTAATCTGGAATTTTGGGTATGGAATACTTTGGAGGAAAAAGTGTTGGAGTGCTCGAAAATCCTAAACACCAAAGTCCTAAAGAAGATCATAATAGTCGATCATGAGGGATGAGTGGCACTCGATCTGTAACTTCGGGTACGAAGCACTTCAGAGGAAAAAGGTGTAGGAATGTTTGAAACTCCTAAATGTTGAAGTCCCAAAGTAAATCAAGGCCATCAAAATCCCTGAGGACATGCGACATCGGATTGTGAACTTCATAGGTTTTCCACTCTTAGAGTTCGCATGGTGGTTGTCTTGGCACCTGTTGTCATGGCATATGGTCATAGCCCACAGTCATATACAAGTATAGGGGGATGAAAGAATCTGAAGAACTTGGGAGAGGATATCTGCCAACTCTGAGATTTTTTTGGAGCATGGAGATCGTGGCTAGAAAGATCTGGACCAGAAGAATGTAATAGAGACCCCAAATGAGGGTATTGAGTCTCCTAAGAAGAGTGCAAATTTGAGTCCCCACCATGGGTGTGTTACACTTGTTATTTTGCAAGAGGTAAATCTAGAACACGCTAGCTTTCCCCCATGATGGAATGATATTTTTTGAGATGCACTTGTGCTTGTGAAAGAGGGAAAGGTAGCATGCGCTAGCTTTACCCCATAGTTGAATGATATTGTTTGAGATGTACTTGTGCTTATGCAAGATAGAAAGATAACATGTACTAGCTTTCCCCCATGGTGGAATGATGTTTCTCAAAAAGAACTTGATCTTGTGTAAGATGGAAAGTTGGCATGTGCTAGCTTTCCCCCATGGTGGAATATTGTTTGAGATGAAATTGTGCTTATGAAGGAGGGAAATATAGCACACACTAGCATTCCCCCAAGTGGAATGATGTTGTTCACGATGCACTTGTACTTGTTCAAGAGGGAAAGTCGGGACATGTTATCTTTCCACTATGATGGAATAATGTTGTTCAATATGCATTGGTTCTTGTGCAGGAGGGAAATCTAGAATGCACTAGCTTTCCACCACGATGCAATGATGTTGTTCAAGATGCATTTATGCTTGTGCAAAAGGGAAAGTTATCATGTGCTAGCATTCTTCCATGATGCAATGATGTTGTTTGAGATGTACTTTTTCTTTTGCAAGAGGAAAAGCTAGCATGCGTTATCTTTTCCCCATGGCCGAATGATATTTTTTGAGATTTGTTTGTGCTTATGCAAGAGGGAAATATAGCACGTGCTAAAATTCCCCCATGGTGGAATGATGTTCGAGATGCGTATATGCTTGTGCAAGAGAGAAATATAGCAATTTTTGGCTTCCCTGACGTTGGAATGGCGTTGTTTGAGTTGTGCTTGTGCTTATGCAAGAGGGAAAGCTGACACATGTTAGCTTTCCCTCATGGTAGAATGATCTTGTTCGAGATGCACTTATTCTTTTGCAAGAGGGAAAGATAACATGTGGTAGCTTTCCCCCATGGTGGACTGATGTTGTTTGATGTATGCTTGTTCTTTTGCGAGAGGGAAAAATAGTATGTAGTAGCTTTCTACCATGGTGGAATGATATTGTTCAAGATGTGCATGTGCTTGTGCAAGACAAAAAGATAGCATGCACTTCCTTTCCCCCACAATGGAATGATGTTGTTCAAGATGCGCTTATGCTTATGGAATATGAAAATATAATACACACTAGATTTCCCCCACGATGGAATGATGTTGTTCAATATGCATTTATGCTTGTGAAAATGGGAAAGCTAGCATGTGCTAGCTTTCCCCCAGAGTGGAATGATGTTATTTGAGACACACTTGCACTTTTGAAAGAGGTAAATACAACATGTGTTAGCTTTCCCCCACTATGGAATGATGATCCATATGGATGTCGGTGGCCTCTCACCTATTCCAACTAGCTCATTTTGGTAGTTTTCCATTTCGACAGTTTTTTCCTAGTTTTCAGGTCCCTGACTTCTAGGGCCATTTTGAGGCCCTAAACATCGTTTTTAGGGCTCACCACAATCAGCATATGTAGGGATCTCCACATGAAACATGTTTATTCCTCGAATAGACCTTTCCAACGGGATATTGTGTGCCTAAAACGAAGATCGTATGCAAAAGTTACAACACCAGGAAGTTGATGTACTAACTTACCCAAATGGGGCCCACATGAATTTTGGAGCTTCATCTCCTAGGGTTAGGTTTTTGGATGTCTAGGGTTTTTGACATTCCTGCTTATTGTAAAAAGGCCTTGAGAGCCTCATTTTAATCATCTCCTACTGAATGAGAAAATCCATCACATCTCTTCTCAGAGATAAGCCGCCACCATTCTAGCAAGCTTGTTTTCCGCTGCATTTTATAGTTTCAGCTTATTTCCTTATTGAATAGAAACCAGTTTTACTGTAAATCTGTTATTTTTTGTTAAGCATATTTTGATAATAATTTTTATTCATTTCATTCTTCTCATAAAATATAGATCAGTGGTATCATAATAGCCTGCTCCTTGTCGTTCTTAATGGATGTACCCAATGAGGCCAGGGTACAAAGAATTGGGTCTTGAGCTTGTTTCTCTTGAGAAAAAAATCTCTTTCACACCCAAGCAACCTATCATGGTAGGAGAAAAGAAATATGATGGGATAGGAGATCCCTTCAAAATGTTTCTTAAGAAATACCTCACACAATAGAGGAATGAGATGATGGATAGTTTTGCGCAAATCCTTCAACAGATACCAACAAGTGACACATCTTCCTCAAATGGAGGTGTCGCCCCCTTCAAGGTACAAATCAAATTTGATATTCCTATATTTGAAGGTCAGGTAGACACAAATGTTGTAGACAAACGGTTGAATCTGCTAGAAGGGTATTTCTTTGTCCATAACTTCTTGAATAGAGAAAATATTACTTTTGCGCTCCTCAAATTCATTCCCCGTGTCAAAGATAGGTGGGAAACTTTTTGTGAGAAGAAGGAAACAAAGGAACCCTCATTATTTACAGTATTGGTCACTTGGGAGTCCTTCAGGGATATTATTAAGGAACAATACTACCCTGTTGGAAGTTATGATGACCTGTATACAAAATGGACCACACTACGACAGGAAAGAGACCAAGCAGTGCCTAAGTTCACAAATATCTTCCATACCTTGCACACCAAGCTGGGTATCAAAGATTATGAGAGACATCTGGTGCTCAAGTATCACGACGGTCTGCATAGATACATACAGGATGAAATGGATTTTCTGGACATTTCATCCTTGGGCGTGGCATACCAATATGTCGTCAAAATTGAGCATAAGCTCAAACAAAAGATGCAACAATTTGGGCCTGGGAACCCTTCACAGCAAAATCCAGGAAAGGGCAGCCCCAACCCATAGAAAAAAGGATAGAGAAAATATGGACCACCTCAATACAACCAGTCCAGGCCATAAGAAAATAAGGAAACTAGAAAGACAAAGAAATATATCAGGAAGTGGTGTGACTTCCATAAGAGCCCCTAGCATAACACTATTGATTGCCACTCAAAGAAGTCATTGGTGGATGAGGTGAAAGTCTATGAATCAGATGCAGGTTTTGGCTGTCAGTCAGAAATAGAAAGGGGGAGACACATCATTGAAGTAGAACCCAATGCTATCATTTCTACCACCAAGCTCCATCCTGGTGAACTAGACAAGCTAGAGGAAGGAGAGCACATTTTTCATTCACAGATGTGGGTGAAGGGTACCCAGCTACACTTCATCATTAATAGCAGTACCCAGAAGAAAATCATCTCAACAAAGTTTTTCAAGTGACTCATCCTGCTTACAACACTACACTTGCAACCAAACACCATTATATGGCTCTGCCAAGGAAGTGACATCCACATCAGCCAGCAATGTCTCTTGTCATATGGCATCAAGCCCTTCAAAGACGAGGTATTGTGTGATGTTTCTCCTCTCGAAGTTTTTAATTTTCTTTTGGGCCAACCATATTTATGGAAACACCATGTTGTATATGAGTTATATATGTAATGTTATTATTACTTTGAAAAATAAATTGTACAGGATACCAGAGGCAGTCCCACCTAGTGTTATTTCCTTGATCTCTACCAAGAAATGCAGGAAAGTCATCTCTCGAATGGGTAAGTTTGTCTTCTTCATGATTCACTCTCAGAATGAGCGAAAGATTGTAGCCACATCCAAGGTCTCCGCAGTCGACCTCTCCATATAGGAGAAGCAAGTGGATAAGGTCATGGAAGCATACTCGGATATATTCTCTCAGCTACCAGAGTACCTCTGCACTGTCAGGTCAAGCATCCCATTGATATAACCCCTGAAGAAATGTTGCCCAATGGGACAGTCTATCGTCGCTCTCTGTTATAGAATGAGGAGATCAAGTGAAAGATCCAAGAAATACTCCACAAGTGGCACATCCATCCCATCTCATCACCTTGCGGGATCCCAATCATGCCAGTACAAAAGAAAGATGGAACCTAGTAACTCAACATTGATTACCATGCCCTGAATAAAATCACAGTCAGAAACTGATACCCGATTCCCCAAATCGACAACCCCCTTGATCAACTCACGGGGGACAAATACTTCAGTAAGATTGATCTGAAGTCTAGCTACCACCAGGTCCTGATAGAACATACAAATGTATGGAAGACCACCTTCAAGTCCAAGGAAGGTCTTTTCAAATAGTTGGTCATGCCCTTTGGCTTGAAAAATGATTCAACCACTTTCATGAAAATGATGGATGATATCCTGCGACCATTCACTAATACTTGTGTAGTGGTTTATCTGGATGAAATTCTCATTTACAACGAGACTTGGGAAAAACACTTACATCATATTCAACAGGTTTTGCATACCCTGCAGTAGCACAAGCTATACACCAACATGGAAATATGCTCATTCAACATGGACAGGGTCCATTACCTAGGCTACATCGTTGATCAGGATGGGGTACACGTGGATCTAGCCAAGATCCAAGTCATCCGTGACTAGCCATCCCCAACCACACTTACTGAGCTTCGAAGCTTCTTGGGCCTTGCCAATATCTATCGTAGGTTCATATTGGGATTCTCCCATATTGCATGGGCCATCAACCAAGTAACTGGGGGTGGTGGTAAATAAAAATTTGTGTGGGGATGGTCCCAACAACAAGCGTTCAATTATTTTAAGTAGCACTTGTGCTCATCCCTAGTACTTTCACTACTGGACCTGCAACAACCCTTTCAGATCGAGACAACTGCTTCAGATTATGTTATGGGCATCATTCTCACTTAGAACGGCCACCCCATGTCCTATCATAGTGAGACACTATCATATGTTTTTCATAAGTACCCTACTTATGACAAAGAAATGTACTCCATTGTGCAAGCTTGTTGCCAATGGAGACATTACATTCTTGGGAAGGAGACAGTCATCCACATTGATCATAAGCCACTGTAGTTCATGCAGACACAAGAAAAATTGCAGAATGACTGCCATAAGAAGTGGTCCACATACTTGTAGCAATTCCACCTCAACATCAAGTATAAAACAGGAAGCACGAACCCCATCGTCGATTTCCTCAACAGACTGCCAGTCGTGACACTCACCACAGTGATAGACTCTTGAAACCATGTGACCTTTGAATGGCCCCAACTCTATGAGATAGACCTGGGCTTCACCACCACCTACCAAATGTTGGGCATACATGTAGTTGTCGCTAATTTCCATCTTCAAGATGGGCTATTGTGTCGTCTGGGCCATATTTGTATTCCATCAAGCAAGCAAGTGAAGCTGATTTAGGAACCCCACTAAAATCAGGTGGTAGAACACTTCGGCGTCAAAAAGACAGTGGCAATGCTGCAGAAACATTTCTACTAGCCGAAACTTCGTCAGGAGGTCAAAAAGTATATCAGTTCTTGCATTTCCTGCATTATTTCCAAACCGACCACTAAGAAACAGGGCTTGTACACCCCTTTGCCTACTCCTGACAGACCATGGGAATCCATCTCCATGGACTACATGTTGAGCCTCCCGTCCACCAAGAGGGAAAATGATTGTGTTTTTGTGGTTGTTGATCACTTTTCTAAGATGGTGATTTTGGTCACCTGCAAGAAGAGCATCACAACAGAGGCCACTGTATCATATCAGGACAGTCAATTTCTCATCACATTCTGGTCGAGCCTCTATTCACTACTGGACACCAAGATCAACAAATCTACGACCTTCCACCCCCAAAAAGATGGCCAAACCGAGGTCATAAATCGAATGATCGTGCATATCCTATGAATGTATAATTCCAAGCACCCTCTCACATGGAATGAGAGTATTTCCTATGTCTAGCATAGCTACAACCGAGCCCTGCATAGCTCAACTAGCCACAACCCCTTTCAAGTGGGGTTGGGATTCCAACTATTGGGTCCCAAAGATGTTGCACTACCCCTTGCAGTCACCTCGATCGACTCATCTCCTACTCCAACTGAAGATGACAAAGCCACTCAGTTTATTGAGTGGATCCAGCACATCCACCAATAGGTTTAGGATATCCTACATAAGTCCAATGACAAGTACAAGCAGCGCCATGATCAACACTGAGTGCCACATATGTTTCAGGTGGGAAACAAAGTTTGGTTGCATTTGCAGAAAAATCGCATTACTGGACCCCATCAAAATATTTCCCCACTCCATTATCGATCGTACACCATCACCAAGGTTGTGGGTGATAATTATTTTGATCTCAACATTCCTCCTTCCCTTGGCCTGCACCCAATTTTCAACGTGGATCTCTTAATTCGATCTTATTTCCCACCATTATTGGACACCTCAGAGATAGCAGAACAATTGACACCAACAAATCTCAACCTTGACTGCATACAAGAGGAATCCAGTGATCAGATTGTGGAAAAACATGTCAATGGCACTTGCCAGCAAAGGATCCATCCTTATCGAGTTGTCAAAGTAGGGCATCTCCTACACCAAGGAAAGTGGCTCACTCGGGGCCAAATTCAACAGAAATTTCCTCATATAATGGGGGAACTTGATGCAATGGATACCATTGCTTCCTAAAGGGGAAATATTGATCCATATGGACATCGATGGCTGCCCACCTATTCCAACTGGCTCATTTTGGCAGTTTTCTAGTTCTACAGTTTTTCCTAGTTTTTGGGTCCCTAACCTCCGGGGCCATTTTGAGGCCCTAAACAATGTTTTTAGGGATCACCACAAGAAATATGTGTATTCCTCAGATATACCTTTCCAACAGGATATCGTGCACCTAAAACAAAGATCGTATGCAAACATTACGACCCTGGGAAGTTGATGTACTAACTTACCCAAATGGGGCCCACATGACTTTTGGCGCTTCATCTCCTAGGGTTAGGTTTTTGGATGTCTAGGGTTTTTTACATTCATGTTTATTTTAAAAAGGCCTTGAGAGCCTCATTTTAATCATCTTTTGGTGAATGAGCACAACCGTCACATCTCTTCTCAGAGATAACCCTCCACTATTCTAGCAAGCTTGTTTTCCACTGCATTCTACAGTTTCAACTTATTTCCTTATTGAATAGGAGCCAATTTTATTGTATATCTATTATTTTGTGTTTAGCATCTTTTGATAATAATTTGTATTCAATTTGTTTTGCTCATAAAATCTAGATCAAATAATGTTTTATTCGATATTTTCTTGTGCTTCTGCAAGAGGAAAATCTATCACATGCTAGCTTCCACCCACTGTGGAATGATGTTGTTTGAGATGTTCTTGTGCTTTTGTAAGAGGGAAAGCTAGCATGCACTAGATTTCTCCCACGGTGGAATAATTTTGTTCGAGATGCGCTTGTGATTGTGGAGGAAAAGCTATCATGTTGGAATGATGTTGTTCGAATTGCTCTTATGCTTTTGCAAGAGGGAAAGATAGCACATGCTAACTTTACCCCATGGTGGAATGAGGTTTGAGATGTTCTTGGGATTGTGCAAGAGGTAAAGATAGCATGCATTAGCTTTCCACCATAATGGAATCATATTTATTTATGCGCGATTATGATTATGCAAGAGGGAAAGATAGCAAATTCTAGATTTCCCCCAAGATGGAATGATGTTGTTCAAGATGTACTTGTGCTTGTGCAAGATGAAAAGAAAGCATGTACTAGATTTTACCCATGGTGGAATGATGTTGATCGAAAAGAGTTTGTGCTTCTGCAAGATGGAAAGTTAGCATGCTCTAGCTTTCCCCCACGATAGAATTTTGTTCAAGATGAACTTGTGCTTGTGTAGGAGGGAAAGCTAGCATGCAATGGAAACCCCCCATGGTGGAATGATGTTGTTCAATATGTGCTTGTGCTTGTGCATATCTAAGAGGGAAAGCTAGGATATGATATCTTTCCACCATGATGGAATAATTTTGTTTGAGATGCATTTTTGCTTGTGCAAGAAGGAATTCTAGCATGCTCTAGATTTCCATCATGGTGTAATGATGTTGTTCGAAATTTTTTTTTCCTTGTGTAGGAGGGAAAGCTAGCATGCACTAGCTTTTCTCTGCAGTGCAACGATGTTGTTCAAGATGTGCTTGTTCTTGTAAAACAGGGAAAAATAGCACTAGCTATCTTTCCCCCATGGTCAAATGATGTTGTTTGAGATTCTATTGTTCTTGTACAAGAGGGAAATCTAGCACACTATATATTCCCCCCATGGTGGCATGATGTTGTTCAAGATGCATTTTTTCTTGTGCAAAAGGGAAATCTAGCACGCGGTAGATTTTTCCCATAGTGGAATGATGTTTTTTGAGATGTGCTTGAGTTTTTGCAAGAGGGAAAGCTAACACATGCTAGTTTTCCCCCACATTGGAATGATGTTTTTCAAGATACACTTATGGTTGTACAAGAGGGAAAGATACCATGCATTAGCTTTGCCCCACTATGGAATGATGTTGTCTGAGATGCACTTTTGCTTGTGCAAGACAGAAAGATAGCACACACTAGATTCCCCCCCCCGATTGAATGATGTTGTTCGAGATATGCTTGTTCTTTTGCAAGAGGGAAATCTAGCATGCACTAGCTTTCCCATGGGTGGAATGACATTTTTTGATATGTGCTTGTACTTTTGAAAGAGGGAAATATAGCACATGCTAGATTTCCCCAATGGTGGAATGACATTGTTCAATATGTACTTATTCTTGTGGAATATAGAAAGGTAGGAAAAAATGGAATGATGTTGTTTGAGAAGAAATTGTGCTTGTTAAAGACAGAAAGGCATCACATGATATTTTCCCCCATGGTGGATTGATGTTGTTCGATATACACTTGTTCTTGTACAAGAGGGAAAACTAGCATACGCTAGATTTCCCCCGACATGGAATGATGTTGTTCGAGATGCACTTGTTATTTTGCAAGAGGGAAATAAAGCGCACATTAGATTGCCCCCACAGTGGAATAATGTTGTTCGACATGTGTTTTCTCTTGTGCAAGAGGAAAATCTAGCATCTTGGAACGATGTTGTTCAATATGTGCTTCTTCTCATGAAAGAGGAAAAGATAACACATGCTATCTTTCCCCCATGGTGAAGTGATGTTCAACATGCACTTGTGCTTATGAAAAAGGGAAATATAGCATGATATAGCTTTCCCCCATGATGGAATGATATTTTTCAACATGCACTTGTGCCTTTGAAAGACGAAAATGTAACATGTGTTTGTTTTCTCCCATGATGGAATGAAGTTGTTTGAGATGAACTTGTGCTTGTGAAGAAGGGAAATATAGCACGCGCTAGCTTTCCTACTTGGTGGAATGATGTTATTCGATATGTTCTTTCACTTGTGAAAGATGGAAAGATAGAATACTAGAATGATTTTGTTTGAGATTTGATTTTTTTTATGCATGAGGGAAAGATAGCATGCACTATCTTTCTCCCACTGTGAAATGATGTTGTTCGAGATGTTTTTGTTCTTATGCATGTGTAAGAGAGAGATATAGGATGTGCTATATTTCCACCACAATTAAATAATGTTGATTGAGATGTGTTTGTGATCGTGCAAGAGTGAAATCTAGCATCTGCTATCTCTCCACCATGGTCAAATGAAGTTGTTTGAGATATGCTTGTGCTTATGCAAGATAGAAAGATAGAATGGGTTAGCCTTCCTCCTTAGTGGAATGATGTTGTTCAAGATGTGTTTGTGCTTGTTCATGAGGGAAATATAGAATGTGATAGATTTCCCCCTTGGTGTAATGATGTTGTTCAGGATGTGCTTGTGCTTGTGCAAGAGGAAAATATACCATGCGTTAGGTTTCCCCCATGGTGGAATAATGTTTTTTGAGATAATCCTATGCTTGTGCAAGAGTGAAAGGTAGCACATCCTAGATTTCCACTATAGTGTAATGATGTTGTTCGATATGTGCTTGTTCTTGTGCAAGATAGAAAGATAGCATGCACTACCTTTCCCCCACGTTGGAATGATGTTGTTCGAGATGCACTTGTGGTTGTGAAAGAGGGAAATATAGCATGAGAAAACTTCTCCCCATGGTGGAATGGTGTTGTTTGATATGCACTTGTTCTTATGCAAGGGATAAAATTGTCATGTGCTAGCTTTCCCCATAGTGGAAAGATGATATTCAATTTTCACTTGTTCTTGGGAAATAGGGAAAGCTAACACATGCTAGCTTTCCCCCATGATGGAATAATTTTTTTCGAGATGTTCTTGTGCTAGTGCAAGATGGAAAGTTATTACATGCTAGCTTCCCCCACGATGGAATGATGTTGTTCAAGATGTACTTGTGCTTGTGCAAAAGGGAAATCTAGCACACACTAGATTTCCCCCACATTGAAATGATGTTATTCAAGATGCATTTGTGCTTGTGCAAAACGGAAAACTAGCACGTGCTAGTTTTCCCCCATAGTGGAATGTTGTTGTTTGAGATGTGCTTGTGCTTGTGCAAGAAGGAAAGATAAAATGCACTAGCTTTCCTTCATAGTGGATACATGGTGTTTGAGTTGTGCTTGAGTTTGTGTAAGAGAGAAATATAACACATGCTAGCTTTCTGCCATAGTGGAATGATCTTTGAGATGCACTTGTTCTTGTGAAAGAGGAAAATGTAATACATGCTAGCTTTCCACTACAGTAGAATGATGTTGTTCGAGATGTGTTTGTGCTTGTGCAAGATTAAAAACTAGCTCACATTGGTTTTCCTCCATGGTGGAATGATGTTGTTCGATATGAATTTGTGCTTGTGTGAGAGGCAAAGTTAGCATGTGCTAGGTTTCCTCCATGGTAAAATGATGTTGTTCGATATGAACTTGTGTTTGTGTAAGAGGGGAATTTAACATGTGCTATATTTCCTCCATGGTGGAATGATGTTGTTTGATATGTGTTTTTTCTTGTGCAAGATGTAAATCTAGCATGCACTATCTTTTCTTCATGGTAGAATGATGTTCAAGATGTGCTTGTGCTTGTGCAAGAGGGAATTCTAGCACACACTAGCTTTCTGTTATGGTGGAATGATGTTGTTTGAGATGTGTTTGTTCTTGTGCAAGAGGGAAAGCTAGCATGCACTATCTTTCCTCCACAATGGAAAGATGTTTTTCAAAATGTGCTTATGCTTGTGCTAGAAGGAAAACTAGCATGTACAAGTATTCCTTCATTGTGCAATGTTGTTGTTTTTGTGCTAGAAATAAAGCTTTCCTTCACGGTGTAATGATGTTGTTGGAAATCTGTTGGAAGGAAAACTAGCATGGGCTAGCTTTCCTTCATGGCGCAATATTGTTGTTGACAATGTGCTTGTGCTTATCTTATCAAGAAATCCAAAGGAAAGCTAGCAGGTGCTAGCTTTCCTTCACGTGCAATATATTTCTTGGTAATTCACTTGTGCGTGTACTAGAAGGAAAGCTAGCACATGCTAGATTGCTTCATAGTGTAATGTTGTTGTTGGAAATGTGATTGTTGTTATTCTATAATGAAGTCTAGCATGCACTAGATTTTTTTGATAGTGGAATGTTCTTGAAAATGCATTTCTATTTGTTCAAGAAAAAAAGCTAGCAAGAGCTAGCATTCCTTCATAATGTAGTGTTGTTGGAAATGTGCTTATTATTGTGCTAGACTAGAAGAAATCTTGCACTATCTTTCCTTCATTGTGCAATGTTGTTGTCAGCAATGATGTTGTTCTTTTGCTAGGTGGAAAGTTTTTCTCAATGGTGCAATGTTATTGTTGGAAAAGTACTAAAAGTAAATCTAGTAGGTGTTAGCTTTCCTTCATGGTTCAATATTGTTGTTGGCATTATGCTTGTGGTTATGCTATAAGGAAAAATATTAGGTGATAGATTTCTTTCATGGTGCAATATTGTTGTTGTAAATTTGCTTGTGATTATGCTATAAGAAAAGATAGTAAGTGCTATATTTTCTTTATGATGCACTATATGTCTTGGAAATGCACTTATGCTTGTACTAGATGAAAATATAGTATGTTCTAGATTTCATTTGTGTCTGTATTAGAAGGAAATATAACATGTGCTAGATTTAATTGACAATGCAATGTTATTTTTGGCAATGTGCTTGTGCTTGTGCTTGTACTAGAAGGAAACATAGCATGTGCTATCTTACCTTCGTAGTGGAATATTATTGTTGGAAATGTGTATGCTCTTGTGAAAGAAGGAAATATATCAGATGCTAAATTTCCTTCATGGTGTAGTGTTGTTGTTGGAAATGCACTTGTGCTAGTGCCAGATGAAAATATAGCATTTGTTATCTTTCTTTCAATTTGTAATGTTGTTGTTCTCGTGCTAGAAAGAAAGTTTCCTTCACAGTGCAATGTTGTTATTGGAAATCCACTTGTGCTTATGCTAGAGGAAAGATAGAACCTACTACCTTTTCTTCATGATGCAATGTATTTATTGGCAATGCACTTGTGATTGTACTATAAGAAAAGCTAGCATGTGTTAGCTTTCCTTTATAGTGAAATTTTTTTGTTGGCAATACACTTTTGCTTTTCTTAAAAGAGAGGATAGCAAGAACTAGCTTTCCTTAATAGTAGAATGTTGTTGTTAGAAATGCGTTAATTCTTATGCAAGAATAGTAGGAAATAGATTTACTTCACATTGTAGTGTTGTTTTTGGAAATGTGTGAAACATGTGAAATGGGAGAATCCCAACATGAACCTGTGATAGAAATTGGCAAGTCCCAAGAAGCTTTGAAGCTTAGTTAGTGTGGTCAGGGCTGACCAATTATGAATGACCTATATATTGGTTGGATCGACATGCACACCATGCTCATAAACAATGTAGCCTAGGTATTGGACCCTATTCATGCCAAAGGATTTTTTTTCCAAGTTAGCATATAGCTTGTGTTGTCGCAGAGTGTGAAGGACCTGTTGAATATGATGCAAGTGTTATACCCAACTCTTGTTGAAAATGAGGATATCATCTATATATACCACCACAAAATAATTGGTGAAAGGTCACAATATATCATCCATTAACCTCATGAAAGTGGTTGGGGAATCCATCAAACCAAATGGCATGACCAACCATTCAAAAATACCATCTTCGTACTTGAAAGTAGTCTTCCATACATCAGTATGCTCTATTGGGACTTGGTGGTAGTCGTACCTTAGCTCAATCTTACTAAAGGATTTGGCTCCCTTGAGTTGGTCAATAATTTTGTAAATTCATGGAATTAGGTATCAGTTCCAGACTATGATCTTTTTTAGGGCCCTGTAATCAATGCAGAGTAGCCAAGTCCCATCTTTCTTGTGCACGAGCATAATTGGGCTTCCGTAAGGTGAGGATATTGGTTGGATGTTCCCCTTTTCAAGTAGTTATTGGATCTAATGATTGATTTCCTCATTTTACATAAGAGAATGGAGATAGATTATCCCATTGGGTAGAGGTGCATTGGGGATCAAATTGATTGAATGATTGACCTAACAATGCAGAGGTACCCAAGTGGGTGAGGAGAATATCACTTTGTATTCCTCCACGACCTTTTATACCTAATTCTTCTATGTGGAGAGGCCCTGTGTAGAGGCCATGGATGTGGCCATGACCTTCTGTTCACATTGAAATAGAATCATAAAGAATAAAAAAAATTTGATTTGGGAGATGACCTTCCTACATTGCTTAGTAGAGATCAAAGAAATTTGGGTAGTTGGAGCTACCTCTGGTATCTTGTACAATTGTATTCCCAAATTAATAATAACATTGTGAGGTCTAGACTCATATACACATGATATTTCCAAAAGGTTGGCCTAAAAGAACATCACAAACTTCAAGGGGGTAAATATCACACAATACCTCATCCTTGAATGGATTGATGTCATAGGGAAGGATAAATTGTTAGCTGACACATAGATATCTCCCTTAGTGGAGCCACCCAATGGTGTAAGGATGAATATGTGGTTTTTTCGGCAAGTCCAATTGCTTGGTGACCTATGTTGAGATGAGGTTATTTTGACTTATGTTATATATAATGAAGTGTAGCGGAGCACCCTTCAACCACATATGAAAGTGGAAAAGGATCTCACCTTCCTCCAATTATTTGGGTTCACTTGGTTGGACCATGGTGGTAGCAACGGTGGCACTAGGTTCTGCATCAATGGTATGATTCCCCTTGTCTAGTTCTAATTATGAGTTAGAACCCGCATCTGAATTAGAGGCTTTTAGCTCAACCACCAATGACTTCTTTCAGCGACATTCATCGATGTTATTCCAGGGACTTTTATGGAATTCACACCATTTTCGAGTGTCTTTGTTTGTCTTCCCATTACCCTTCTTTGTTGGTTGCTTGGACTAGTTTTCTCGTAGTGGTCTATCCTTTCTCTTTCATTTGTTCTATCGGTTAGGGTTGCCTTTTCCATGTTTCTGGTGTGAGAAATTCATAGATCCAAAATCCCCCTTCTTATATTTAAATTTCTGCTTGATTTTGATGCCACATCGATAAGCTACACCCAATGATGAGATTGTGGGAGATATTACACAATCACCTAGAATTATTTTCCTAAGTTTGATAGTCCAATGTTGAGAACACTTCCTTAGATGAGAATGTTATCGTACAATACAGGGTGATCCTTTTTAGATTAGAGTCAATTACACTCATTTATACTAGTTTAATTCACTCATGAATGAAAACCTCAGTTTTATCACCAGCATTTGCATGTGTTTCTCTCACTTCCACATGTGTAGCTCAGTTAATTGATTATTGCATGGATCAATTAAATAGGCCTAGGTGGAAGCTCACTCCAATGTCTGTTAATGAATGTATACATCACTCTAGATCACTACTATGGTCCATTAGTTACTCATGTATCCTGTATCTATTGTAAATTATTCACTCTTTGTGTGTGGAATACAGATAATAAAAATCATTTCATTCTTTTCTCCATTTTTGGTCTTCTCTTCACACCATTTGCAAGTTGTGTATGCTTGATTTTTAGATATATCTTCTATGTAGGTATCTCATAAAATCTACATGGTATCAGATCCCACAGACCACTAGGAAGAAGGTGCACTAGAATTTTTTATTTGCAGGTACTAAAGGTTGAAGAACACAAGAAGAATGGAATCTATGTCGTCTGTCATGCTAACACCATACAACTACTTTGAATGAAATAAAATTGATGATAAATTTCAGGAGAAACAAACAAGAAGATACATTTTATGGCCATATCAATAGCCACATGCAAACATTTTTTCATGCACCATTCATGCATCCTAGGAGCCACATGCAGAGACTCCCATGCATGCATCTTAGGATCCAAAAAGGGGGCGTCACACTTCTGATTCAATTCTGACACTTTGTGAGCATAATTTTCATAAACAATTTGGATATTTGAATTCCTCTCAGAAAAAATCTAGTTCTAAAAAACAAAGCATCCAAAATGGATTTTGGGAAGTGAAGTTATCAACATTTCAAAATCCACAAAAATTCAGCATTTTTTCCAGAAACGACCACACAATTTTCAAAGTTTCATCCAAACTTCATTTGGATATTCTTCATTACAAAAAGGTAAAGTGGATATGTTTGGACATATCATTGGTGCATATACTTCATCATATCCATGCAGACATATATATATTCAAAAAAATATTCAATGAGCACAAACTTGCATAGTTGCAAGGTCTCCATGGAGTGAAGGACACAGTTGCTTAGCAACTACTTTTTGTTCCTTCTCATTTTTTGTTTTTTCTTATGCATTGTACCTTGAAGGGGAGGTTTTCCCATGAGGTTTTCACTCTTCTCATTTTTTCAGTGTCTCATTCTTATTGAATTGTACAAAGGGTACCTAACATGGCCTTTATTGTTGAGACCCATTCATCATGTAAACCCTAGTAGTGTTCAAGGGGGGGGTGTTGGAGATATTACACACTCACCTAGAATTGTTTTCCTAATTTTGATAGTCCAATGTTGAGAATGCTTCCTTAGATGAGAATATTCTCTCTAGAGAATATTCTCTTACAATATAGGGTTCTCCTCTTTGGCTTAGAGTCAATGACACTCAATTAGACTAGTGGAATTCACTCATGCATGGAAACCTTGTTTTTACCACCAACAATTGCATGCATTTCTCTCACTTCCACACGTGTGACTTAGATAACTGATGATTGCATGGATCAGTTAACTAGGACTAGGTGGAAGTTCACTCCAATTTCTATCAGTGAGTGTCTAGATCTTTTTAGATCACTACTATGGTGCATTAATTACTCATGTAGCCTATATCTATTGTTTGGTCCCTTTCCTACTGCAACGTGATTCATTTTATATATTGGTCATAGTATCTTCCAATAGGGTAATAGTGTTCCTTAATAACATCCCTAAAAGAACCCCAAGCGGGTACGACTATAAATGGTGTGGATTCCTCTGTGGCCTTTTTCTCAAAGTAAGTATCACACCAATCCTTTATATGGGGGACAAACTTATGGAGCTCAAAGGTGATATTTTCTCTATCGAAAAAGTTATGGGCAAAAAAATACTCTTCGAGCATATTCAACCATTTATCTAGGGCATATTCATCTATCTGACCTTCAAATGCAGGGATATCAAAACTAACTTGTACCTTGAAGGGGGAAGTTCCTCTAAAGTGGCCACTAGATGAGGATTCATTGATTGTTGGTAGTCGTCGAAGGATATAGGAAACATTATCCAGCATCTCGTCCCTTTTTCACACGAGGACTTCCTCGAGAAAACATTTAATAGAATCTCCTGCTCCATCATATTTATTTTCTTCTTCCATGGGAGGTCGTTAGGGTCGGCGAGGATAGTCTTACAGAGGCTCAAATAGTTCGAGTCCCAACTCCTTATACCCTAACGTCGTTGGGGATATGCACAGAGAAACAAATAAATAGGAACCTCATTATGATACCACTAATCTAGATTTATAAATGGAATGGAATGAAATACATACTTATAAAGAAAACACAAAGATATGGTGAAACTTGACTTCTATTAATAAATGAAATGCATTGAAATGTAAAAATGCAGAATGAAACAAACTCGCTCGAATGATGGTAGTTTATCTATGAGAAAAGATGTGTTTATTGCGTGCATTCACTAGAGTGCATTACAATGAGACTGAAAAACCTTTTTATCATAAAGAATCAATGAGTAATCGTTAAAAACACAAAAAATTAACCCTAGGAGACGAAACACCAAAAGGCATGTGGGTCTGGTGGGGTTAGTTGGTATGCCAACTTCTCTGGGTCATAAATTTTTCATATGATATTTGTTTGGCACACTTCATATCCCATTGGAAAGGTCTAGTCGAGAAGTACACATTCTAGTCGGACCATACTATGTCTTTGACTACTGTGTAGGTGACTTTTCTCCCAGAAAACATTGTTTAAGGCCTCAAAATGGCCCCAGAAGTTCAGGACTCGAAAAAGTATAGAAAAGCTACCAAAATGGAAAATTGTGCTTTGAGCTAGTGGAATAGGTGGGTTGATCTGAAAAATCCTTAGACGTTAACTATTCTTTAATACGCATAATCATCTAACTTGATTTCAAAATAATAATTATTGTTTGACTGATTTCATATTACATGTGAATCTACTTATCTATCTGTTGGCAGCCCTACATGTTTTCACTTTTTGAAAGTGATAAATGATAAGTTATGTAGCTGCCTACCTAGGGTCATACAATTATTATTCTTCATAAGCAGTTTTTGAAACTACTATTATGATGTCTCGGTTATTCCTATTGTTTTCCTTTCTTCGTTTTTGTGCTTTCGTTCATGACTGAAAGAATGAATGAAGCATTGAAACCTATGATTGTATTACCCTTTTGTCTAAAGTTTATGAAAGGTAGATGTCTCTACAGTTTGTTTTCTAATAAAGGTTTTTGGTCTATGAAGATCATCTTGTTTACTGCTTTAAACTGGCTCCTCAAATGTGAAGCATGCTTTGAATTGTTGTTTGAAACACCAAGGATCCATTAAAATTAAATTATCATATATATCTTTGTGGCTCTTGGTGAGACCTTTTCTTGTCACTACACTTTGGTTTACAATTTTTGCCTCTCCTAAACTTTAGAAACCGATTCCACCTTGTGCAAAATGATAATTTTTAATGATCTTGGTCGTGGCCTGTACCCTATGAGAGGTGGCAGTCTGACAACAACAGGCCCAACATTTCAAGCTAAGTCTCAGGTTTCGCATGCACTCTAAAACATTCATTACTAGAAACGCCCAAATTTCATGACTGAAAGCCCCATTGCTTGTGTTTTGGTTTCCCTGGTGTGTTCCTAGTTTTGTTTTCATTTTTTAATCTCAAGATTACCTCCTACAACTACCATCTAAACCCACTATTGGTCTATTCCCTTTTGTTACAATCTGTTCAATCCCGCTTTTACTTGCCAGAGACACGATTTTGCAGCAGGGATTCTGAGAAAACCACTACGAATTAGACCAAACCCTTTAAAACCCAGAATCGAAATGAGTTGTTTTACCTTCATTAAGGGAGGTTTCCCTAGAAACTGGATATTTTCAGAGATATGTCTCTATTTTTGGAGGTAAATGTCTCAAAATTCCTGTTTCAGTTAAGATGAGCATTTTTTTTATTTATTTATTTTTATTTTGTTACAGACTTTCTTACAGTGTTGGATAAACCTCGCATTGAGAAACATCCTTTATCTTCAATTCACAAGCCATACCTTTTGAAATAAAAACCTCGTCATGAGGCAATACTCGACCATTTTTACCTAGGCAACGATAGGTTAGTTTTGAGATTTCGGAAATTTCTGTGCATGAATCAATTTCTTTTCCCTAATCTTAACACAAAATACACCAGTGGAAACCCTTCCAAACAATCAACAATTGGACTATATAAATAACCTGCCACCCTTCCTAAAGCATGACAAAGACTTCCCTGGGATCAATTTTAGTCAAAATCCCACATTGGATAGTGGGAGCATGTTGACACACAGTCGTTCGTCCCCTCAATCAACAATTCCGGACCTGCTGTGCGAAGTGTGTTTATTCTAGATAGAAAAATACTACATAGATGTGCCCTCCCTACAAGATAAAATCAAGGCCTTCACAACCCATATGTACTCACTAATCATTGAAAATCATAGACTCAAGTTCAGAGCACAAAGGCAAGCGGAACGCCTGAAGAGAACTGAAAATATAATAATAATAAAATGTTGAGTGTGTCAAAGCTATTATTAACTCTAAAATCTTATAATTCGAATTTAGCATTCAGTTGAAAGGTAAGATTTGTACTTTATCTTAGTTATTCTTTTCTTGTTATTTTGTAATTAATATGGATTAATTTAGATTTATGTTGGTAACAATAAGATTGGCAAATTCTGTAGCCAGTCAATTCTTATTCGAAATTTGGAAAATATCGGTTAAATGAATATATGAATTTCTTTATTTCATATTTTTCTTTCAGGATATCTAGCAGTTTATGGTGATCAAATGATATGAAGAATTTCTGGGCTTATTATCCATATCCATGTCTTATTTTTGTGTAAACAGGAACAAACTCTTTTAGTTTTAGATATTTAGTGTGATATGAGGTGGTTATATTCCCCCTATTTTTGTAATCAGTAGATGATTGTGGAGATTTAATCTTATCTCATAAGATAAGACAGTTAGTTTTTATGAACCCTTTAAAAACTCGTATT
The DNA here is from genome assembly GCA_032191745.1 of Picea mariana. NCBI lineage: Eukaryota > Viridiplantae > Streptophyta > Pinopsida > Pinales > Pinaceae > Picea > Picea mariana. The sequence continues at coordinate 33,467 of JASDQU010243166.1, forward strand.
TTTTGTAATGAAGAGGATCTTCGCCTAGGGCTGAAGTATGGACAATTAATTCACAGACTTGAATGGAACAGAAATACATATTACAGCTTTAGCTTCTTGTGTATGGTGTCTTAGTGCAAGTTTTGTTTATCTTGATATGATAATAGGTGTTGATAGATTTTTTCTTCATGCTTTATTATGAGTTTGGATAATTCATTAATAAATGTTGTCCATATGTGATGCTTAAGATATTATATAGGGTGATCATCTATTCAACTCAAATTATGAGATTTATCTTTAATTTTTTGTTGAACGTTTAAATGCAAAGTTCTTACAATAATATTTTTCTCACTGTAATTGCTTGTAAATCATAAGGTCACCATGACTATTTGTATTATACGTTTTGTTATTGAAACTCAGTTTCCAACACATTGTTTCGCATTTATTCAGAGCAATCTTAAGGTTCGTTGCAGGTTTACCTCTCGGACAAGGTGGCTGGATATTCTCTATTATACAGATGTTGAATGCATTAATAGGTTATTTCTTTTCTTTTTTGTCATTTGTTTGTCTTCGAAACTCTAGTATATGGTATGGCTTTGACCATCCACATACTCCTATTTCATAGCATATTTTTCTATTTAATCTTAGATTAATAAAGAGAAAACAAAAAATAGCTTATGTTCTTTCTTTATCTGCTTTCGTTAAAGCAACCATCTTTACATAGATTTTCGTGAATTTAGATTAAAACTCACCATTTGTATATCATGCACATAAACAAGATAGACAGACCTGTCATGTAAGTATTATCTATAATATTTATATGTGTGTGTGTGTGTGTGTGTGTGTGTGTGTGTGTGTGTATATATTGAGTGGTTATTTAATAGTTATCTCTTTTGTTTCTTTTATTTGTTTCTTCTAGGAATTTTAGATTGGCTAACGAAGCCATTAAACCCGTTGGAAGGATTTATACCAAATGGCTTGGGTTATTTAGACAACCCCGAACCGGACTCGTTCTTCCAATTGACGGACGGTCATTTTTTCCCGTCAACAAATGGTGCTAGAAGGAGGGTCGACTGACAAGCTAGCCTTGTAGTAGCCTTTATTTTAAATGTATTCAATTTCCCCATGGCTCCCAAAAACACTGTGTTGGAACATGCTTTCCACTTTTCATTACCCGATGTTCCCAATGAGACAGTCTCTCGCTTGTCCAAACTCACCTTTGATGGTGGAGGCAATGTATCTGCTAAAGACCACCTTAACAAGTTTTGGTGCAAATGCATCAAACATGACATTACTGATTTAAGAGTTTTATGTAGATTGTTCTCTTTTACTTTTAGAGGTCGGATTAAACATTGGTTTGAGTCCTTTCCAGCATGTCACATTTTTTATTGTTTTCAATTTGTAGATGAATTTCTAGATGCTTTTGAAATTTATGATTACAATCAATTATGTGAATAATTTCAGACTTCGCTAATCAATGGCGATCCATCTTCGGAAGACTTTTTGACAAGAATCTATCATATCCTTTGTAAATTTAATCTTGATGACATGTCATTTGTATTAAATCTCTGCTATGATGCTTGCATCCCTTCCATCTAGTCATATTCAATCGTGAATGAAGAACCAGTTGAAAATCCTATCACTCAATTGTGAGAAGAATTTAGTTCGCAGGATGAGAGGAATCCATTCGAAAACTTTGAACAAGCAGGGGAGGTAGAATCTATTGACTAGGTTCTTACCGACAACCAAACTGGTTTTTCCTCTGAATCATTATATTTTCAGTCTTCGACCATCACGGAAGAAGATTCAATTCTTGGTCAAGGTGAATATCATCATTCTTGTAACTCATGCTCTAATCCATATTTAAACTCAGTCATTGAAGAACACTTAAGCGAAAAAAATCATCTTAAACATTCTAACATTCCTATGAAACTGATTAGAGAAGAAGATATGCAATTGGAAGGAGAAACTTTAAACCTTCATCCTCAAAATGTACTTTATCCACAGGAAAGACTAGACGTTTGTCACGTAAATTTTGAATTATCTATCATACAGAAGGCAAATCTAGATGATCATATTATGTTGAGGATTTTGTCACCAAAACAGAGTGAGAGTTTTAAAGAAAGTGAAGAGAAATGTCTTGAGAATACCATTGTTAAATATCATAGTTCAAGAGATTATTTTCATGTGCTTATTTCTAATTCCTTTTATTCTTTATATCCTGATCTCTTCCTAGATTCTGGTGGACTTGATTCCTTACCTACAACATCCTACTCTTTTCTGCCACAATCATATCCTTTCGATATGCCAAGATTTGATGAAGTTAATTCCAAACATAACATTGATAAAGTCGGATTTGATGCTCTTTCACTTTCATCACTCACATGGGAAAAGGACATGTTGTGAGATGATTTTACATAGTTTATTGTTGAAAAAGACAATGCACTCTATCTTATGGAGATCAAACATTCTACATTGCATATTCATTCTTTGATTAGCTCAAAATTTAATGTTTATGCTTCATATTTTGAAATGATCAATCTCATCAAAGGAAGGATTCAAACCAATAATCTAATTGATGTCACGAATCCTCTTATGATGATTTCCCCATTGATATATTCGTTTCATCAAAGTCATGGTTTGTGTCCTCGTTTTTGTGACAGGATCTTAGGATGGCTTGAATATTAGTATATAAAAAACCTTCATAATAAAGATAAAGTTGTGCTTTCTTTGTTTTTACCTAAGTATCTTGGAAGTAGGCGTGACATATTACTTTTAGATACTCCATGTGAATAAATTAATGAACACTTATATAATTGTCAGGAAGATGGGGCACTTCAGCCTTGGCTGATGGTTATGTCATTTCCCCATAATCTTGACAAGTTTTCCAAAATCACTTACACTCATCCATGTCATTATGACCCTTATCATGACAAGATTGCACAATGGTTGGAGGATTCCTACATCAATAAATTTCAAGGGAATGGTAAGATCATGCTTACTTTGTTTCTAAATGATGATTATGAAGGCAAGTATGATATATTTATGTCATTTTTTGATATACTATTGTTGAGTAGTTAGGGTAGGTTTAGGAGTAGGTTTTCTTTTAGTTTTATTCCTCACTATTTCTCTTTGTAATAATGCAGTCATGAGCACAAGTGGGTGCACCATGAGAACCATAACATGATTATTGTCAGGGAAGTCTGTGTGATCATTTTCTCTCTGCTTTTCGTTGAATATTTATTTTCAAAGCCACGGTATTATTATCAAAATCTTAAATGGAAAGTAAAGAGATAAATAACCTAAATTGTAAATTCAACCCTGACCCAAGGTGCCATGAGTAGCACTGCTTTCACATTGATGAGGATTTTTTCTATTTTTCTTAGTTTTCGAAGGTATTTTTCGCATGATGTTTTCAGACCCATATTTGTATATATTTTTTATATTTTGATTTATTTTCTGGTTTTTGGTTCTTTTTATTTTGTTTGTTTTCACTGCTTTCTGGTTAAACCGTGCCTGTGTCACCTTTTGGTTCAAGAAGAGGAGAACAAAATGCTTCATATTAAAACAACTGTCAAAGTCTGTTAGAGCATCAACTACTGTGTTTTTATAAAAACGTAGACCAGTTAAATATGGTTTTTTGTTCATAATTGATTTTTGGTTTCAATTTGCATTTGAGAGCAGACACGACTATCATTAAAGCTCTTTACGTTGTCCCTGTTTTTAAGAAAGCAACTCAAGGATGCCTTCCTGTCCTCGAAAAATTAGTTTCATGAATGAACTATTTTTAGACCATGATCAAGGTTAGCAAGAAAAAATTAAAGCAATCAGAAAATAACGAATGTGCCAAAGACTGAAATTTTCAGCATCACCCTGCTCTTCTGGATATCTATAAATTATATCAATAATTTTCCCGAGAGTTGTGGGAAGTGTTTGCAAACCTGTCAGGATACTGAACAGGTCTACTGGTAGTGGTTAAATGCATGCATGGTGCCAAGACAACTTCGCCGGGGTACTAAACAGGCCCGCTGGCAGCGAAGAGATGTCAGGTTAGAGAAAATTCTCAGGTAAAAATAAAGTATTTTTTATCATAAGCATCCTTCATTTTGATTTGAATTTTCTTAGACAGGATAGAGGTGTGAGAGTGGGTTAATTGACATCCATGCCGAGGCTATGAATGCCTGCTGGTAGCAGTGGCCCTGTCAACAATATTGGAGCCATTAACCCAAACATCGTGGCCCTCCTTTGTAAAGTCCGTCACCAGATTTCATTTTTGACAAAAGATGTCTGAAATTGGACCGCGTAATGATTGACTAGATGCTTAATGTCATTCAGTTGTTCTTTGATCTGAAATCATTCTAATAATTCTAACCTAAACTTGTCAGTGATACAAAGATAACTTCTTCGCCCAGTAAGTCGCCATTGTTGGCAGCCCTACATGTATTCACTTTTTGAAAGCGACAAATGATAAGTTATGTGGCTGCCTACCTGGGGTCATACGATTATTGTTCTTCATAAGTAGTTTTTGAAACTACGATTATGATGTCTCGGTTATTCCTATTTTTTTCATTTCTTCATTTTTGTTCTTTCATTCATGACTAAAAGCATGAATGAAGCATTGAAACCTATGATTGTATTACCCTTTTGTCTAAATTTTATGAAAGGTAGATGTCTCTACAATTTGTTTTCTAATAAAGGTTTTTAGTCTATGAAGATCATCTTGTTTACTGCTTTAAACTGGCTCCTCAAATGTGAAGCATGCTTTGAATTGTTGTTTGAAACACCAAGGATCCACTAAAATTAAATTATCATATATATCTTTGTGGCTCTTGGTGAGACCTTTTCTTGTCACTACACTTTGGCTTACAATTTTTGCCTCTCCTTAACTTTAGAAACCGATTCCACCTTGTGCGCAATGATAATTTTTAATGAGCTTGGTCGTGGCCTGTACCCTATGAGAGGTGGCAGTCTGACAACAATAGGCCCATCATTTCGAGCTAAGTCTCGGGTTTCACATGCACTCTAAAATATTCATTACCAGAAATGCCCAAATTTCATGACTGAAAGCCCCATTGCTTGTGTTTTGGTTGCCCTGGTGTGTTCCGTTTAAACTCCATTGTTTTATCTCAGGATTACCTCCTACCACTGCCATCTAAACCCACATTTGGTCTATTCACTTTTGTTACAGTCTGTTCAATCTTGTTTTTGCTTGCCAGAGACACAATTTTGCGAGAGGGATTCTGAGCAACCCACTACGAATTCGACCAAACCCTTTAAAACCCAGAACCCAAATGAGTTGTTTTACCTTCAACGCAAGCAGTTTCCCAGAAACTGGATCGTTTCAGAGATATTTCTCTATTTTTGGAGGTAAATTTCTCAGAATTCCTATTTCGGTTAAGATGAGCGTTTTATTTATTTATTTATTTATTTTTATTGTGTTACAGACTTTATTACAGTGCTGGATAAACCTCTCATTGAGAAACATCCTTTTCCTTCAATCCACAAGATAGACCTTTTGAAAGAAAACCCTCATCATGAGGCAATACTCGACCATTTTTACCTGGGCAACGATAGGTTAGTTCTGAGATTTTGGAAATTTCTGTGCATGAATCAATTTATTTTCCCTAATCTTAACACAAAATACACCAGCGGAAACCCTTCCAAACAGTCAATAGTTGGACTGTGTAAATAACCTGCCACCCTGCCTGCATGAAAAAGAATTCCCCGGGGTCAATTTCAGTCAAAATCCCATATTGGATAGTGGGAGCATGTTGACACACAGTCGTTCGTCCCCTCAATCAATAGTTCCGGACCTACGGTGCGAAGTGTGTTGATTCTAGATAGAAAAATACTACACAGATGTGCCCTCCCTGCAAGCTAAAATCAATGCCTTCATAGCCCAGAGGGACTCACTAATGACTGAAAATCACAGACTCAAGTTCAGAGCACAAAGGCAAGGGGAACGCTTGAAGAGAACTGAAAATATAATAATAAAAAAATGTTGAGTGTGTCAAAGCCATTATTAACTGTGAAATCTTATAATTCGAATTTAGCATTCAGTTGAAAGGTAAGATTTGTTTTTTATCTTAGTTATGTTTTTCTTTTTATTTTCTAATTAATATGGATTAATTTAGATTTCTGTTGGTAACAATAAGATTGGCAAATTTTGTAGCCAGTCAATTCTTATTCAAAATTTGGAAAATATCGGTTAAATGAATATCTGAGTTTCTTTATTTCATATTTTTCTTTCAGGATATCTGGCAGTTTATGGTGATCAAATGATATGAAGAATTTCTGGGCTTATTAGCCATATCCATGGCTTATTTTTGTGTAAACAGGAACAAACTCTTTTAGTTTTAGAGATTTTGTGTGATCTGGGGTGGTTATATTCCCGCTATTTTTGTAATAAGTAGATGATTGTGGAGATTTAATCTTATCTCATAAGATAAGACAGTTAGTTTTTATGAACCCTTTAAAAACTTGTATTTTTTGTAATGAAGAGGATCTTTGCCTGGGGCTGAAGTATGGACAATTAATTCACAGACTTGAATGGAACAAAAATACATATTACAGCTTTAGCTTCTTGTGTATGCTGTCTTAGTTCAAGTTCTGTTTATCTTGATATGATAATAGGTGTTGATAGCTTTTGTCTTCATTCTTTATTATGAGCTTGGATAATTCATTAATAAATGTTGTCCATATGTGATGCTTAAGATATTATATAGGGTGATCATCTATTCAACTCAAATTATGAGATTTATCTTTAATTTTCTATTGAACGTTTAAATGCAAAGTTCTTACAATAAGATTTATCTCACTGTAATTGCTTGTAAATCATAAGATCACCACGACTATTTGTATTATACATTCTATTATTATAACTCAGTTTCCAACACATTGTTTCGCATTTATTCGGAGCAATCTTAAGGTTCGTTGCAGGTTTACCTCTCGGACAAGGTGGCTAGATATTCTCTATTATACAGACGTTGGATGCATTAATAGGTTAGTTCTTTTCTTTTTTGTTGTTTGTTTGTCTTCGAAACTCTAATATATGGTCTGGCTTTGACCATCCACATACTCCTATTTCATAGCATATTTTTTTATTTAATCTTAGATTAATAAAGAGAAAACAAAAAATAACTTATGTGCTTTCTTTATATGCTTTTGTTAAAGAAGCCATCTTTACATAGATTTTCGTGAGTTTAGATTAAAACTCGCCATTTGTATATCATGCACATAAACAAGATAGACAGACCTGTCGTGT
>JASDQU010243166.1:40842-77174 GCA_032191745.1 Picea mariana
TAATAGTTAGCTGTTTTGTTTCTTTTATTTGTTTCTTCTAGGACTTTTAGATTGGCTAACGTAGCCATTAAACCCGTTGGAATGAGTTATACCAAACGGCTTGGGTTATTTAGACAACCCCAGACCGGACTCGTTCTTCCAATTAACGGACGGTCATTTTCACCCATCAACACTATCCTAATCCATTTTAAATACAAATAACTTGCAACACAATTGAGTGAAATATATCAACAATAATATGCCACATACCCAAGTTCTTTAACGACGTTCACCCAATTTTGGCTACGTCTCTGGGTCCTCTTCCAATTGAGACCGCTTTATTAATGCTCAAATACTTCTTTTTTTACAATGGCATTTTTACTCTTTTCTCAATCTCATAAACATAGTGTGCCATTGAATTCCTTGCAAAATTATGAGAAAAATTAGTATAAACTTCATATAATTCCATTAAGGAACCATTTGGCACGCAATATGGTGAAATGCCAAATTCTTTATACCCCTGGCACGAACCGCAAGACCTAAATACATACTTTTTTTTCATATGATGTGATGTGAGTTGGGTTTTGGGCCCATTAAATAGGGTGCGGGCCCCAAACCTCCATCCAAACCCTGCGTGCCCCTTTTAATATTGTTGTTTGTGTTTTTATAACAACATGATCATATGGTGCAATGATTGGTGTGTTGTATTTAATTCATGGGCTATGTGTTGGGAGGTATAGGGTTCAAGCTCCATAGACTCTATTTCTTCGACATATAACATTCACATAACAATAAATATGTTGTTTCTCATTTGAATATTCAATGGAACCATTGGCTTAAATGGTTATGGCATATTTTTTAATTTTTTAGGTCGGTGCTAGGAGGTTGGAGGTTTGATTCCTTCTGACTCTAACAATTTTGATTCTAAGGCCAACTTGGCCTTCTCAAATATGCCATGTGGCACCATATGATTGGTCCATGTTGTAGTATGTCATTGGCCACTACCTTGCCAACTCAGTTGTTCCATGTCATCATTGTTTGGCATGTCATTGGTACAATGTGTGATGTGTTAGTTTATAATTGGTCTACTTGTTTCCTTCCATGTCATCGTATAGATGCCACATCATCGATATGGAGGACAAGCTCCAGATAGGTCCAACTAGATGTTGATTCATCCAATTCTAGGTGACACATGAAACACTATCATGCTACCACATCAGCCTACTGATGTCAGCATGATGTCATCTTGAGTTGTACAGACAGGACATGTGTTACCCTTGCAGTGGTGACACATGCCACCTTTGACTTTGACTTTTTAACCCTATTGACCATAACTTTGAATAGTCATAAATTTTGCATACGAACTATGTTTGAGGATATTTTTTCACCATTGGAAAGATATCACCGAGATATACACAATGGAGTCATTTTAGAGATCATTTGATATGATTTATTTTGAGCATTTTTTAATCCTCCTAGACCTCTGTGAGCATTTTGGATCTTCCTAGACTTCTATGAGCATTCTGAGTCCTCCTAGATCATTCCTCCCTATTAGAATCCTTTTGGACCACCAAAAAATTTGATTACTCAAAAACTAAGGGTAAATCTCCCTCACCTTTTTTATCTCAATCCACTTTGATTTTCTTTGTTTTACCCCTTTAAGACCAACTCGAAGATATTCCATATCACCTCGCTATGAAGTATTGATTCTTATTTCAATAATAACATCTTCCTGAAGCTCATCTAAATATTCTGAAGAAAAATCATCAACTGTCAGAACCTAAATACTTCTGTCTTCATCCATAATCATAGGAGGCTCATAAAGTTTCAAATTCTCAACATTTACCACTGAATACATTTGAATGTAAGATGGAAGATCTAAATGAAAGGAATTATTACCAATCTTCTCCAAGATATTGAATGGACCATATTGGACTGGCTTGAGCTTCTCACTTTTACCATTCATTATTTCCTTGTTGATATGTAACCATACTTGATCACCGAACTAAAATTTATGATCAACTCGATGCTTGTCAGGCCTCATCTTTTATTTATCTTGGATATTCTCCAATTTTTCATGTAATGCTTGATGTACCTGTTGGATCCTCTGATAACCTTTCAACTTTATCTGTATCATCTTGTCCATTTTATTTACTTGCTTCTCCAAAATAAAAATCCATAGGTGATTTAGGAAAGTACCCCAAACATACCTCAAAACAAGTTCTCTGAGTAGAAGAATTCATGGCATGATTATAAGCATGTTTTTCATAAGTAAAATGTTCATCCCATAACTTAATATGATTGTTGCAGTATCCTTGAAGTAAATTTACCACTGCTTTGTTTACCACCTTTATCTGTACATCCATCTTCGGATGAAAATTTTTTCTCTTCTTTAACTTAGTTCCCATAAATATATCCCATAAACTAGACAAAAAAATTTCCAAAAATCAGGAGTCTCAATAAGATATAATAGATGTAGGAATCCCAAAATGAACACATACATTATCAAAGAACATTTGTGTTGTCAATTCATTCATGACTTGTTTCTTGCATGACATTAAGATACACATCTTATTGAATCTATCCATGATGAAATATAAATAATCATGACATGTCCTGGACATCGGAAAACCCTCTACAAAATTCATGGAGATACTTTCCCATGGTTGAGAAGGTATTGGAAGTAGCGTATATAATCCCAACTTTTTGTTGCTAGGTTTTCTTGAGGAACACATAACACACTATTTTACATACTTGGAAATTGTCTCATTCATTCGAGGCCAATAACAATGTCTCTGCAATTGTGCTACTATCTTACCTACCCCGAAATGCCCAGAAATGAGAGATGTATGAGCTTCTCTAATTACATTTTCTCTTTCATCCATAGGTATACAAATATTTACAATATGATATAACAAATTTTCATGCACATGATAATATAACTATTGATTTTCATGAGTTAATGATTCATACACATGTTTAAAATCACCATCCCTTGTATATTGTTCAACATAACTTTCATGATCTAAGAGATTATACCTTAGTATTGTAGATGAATTGATCACTAGTCTTAAAAACATGTTTGAAACCGTGTTATGAATACCCTTATTATATTGAAATTGTTGTAATAAACCCATCCACCCGAAATGTTGTGGTTGTTGTAGCTTGGTATGTGATTGTAGATACTGTTGGTTGATGATATGTATGATTTATTGTTTCTTTTCCCATTAAGTAATTCTTCAATTTATTCACACTTTGTACCAATGTATATGATTCATTATCATATGTTTGATATTTAATTACCACTTGAGAAAAAGTCTCAGAATGAAAACATATAGGTTTACCTTGTTACATAAATACTACTCACATGGCATATACATTTGCATCAGTTTGAATATCAAATGGCTATTGTAGATTTGGCAGATAAAAAAATAATGCAGTGCTTATCTTTTCCTTCAATGTCTTGAAGGATTTCTATTTCTTTCCTCCCCATTGAAAGACTTGTTTCATACTTGTTAATGCATGCATAAGAGGTTCTATAAAAAGAGAAATTAATAATGAATTTCCTCTAGTATTGTATTGTTCCTAAGAAGCTCCTGACTTATGTGGCAGTAGTTGGCTTGGGCCAATTCACAATAACTTCAACTTTCGCGGGATCTATCTTTAGTTGGTCATTCCCTACAATGTAACCCAAACATACCAAAGATTTTTTCCCAAACTCACATTTAGACACATTTATATACAACTTCTCCTTCTTCAAGAGTTTAAATGCTATCTTGACATGCATTATATGATCTTCCCATCTTCAACTAAAGATCAAAATATTACCCAAGTAGACAATGAAAAAATAATCTATGTAAGGATTGAACACATAATTCATTGCCCTCATAAATGTCACAAGTACATTGCATAATCCAAATGGCATAACCAACCATTCAATCAAACCATAATTTGTCTTGAAAGTAGTTTTCCATATATCACTTTATACAATTTTGATTTGATGGTAACCACATCTCAAGTCTAGCTTAGTGAAATAAACAACATTCTTTAATTGATCCAACAAATCATCAATTCTAGGAAGAGGAGATATGTTATTTACCATAATCTTGTTCAGTGCTCGAAATTCAATACACATCCTCCACATATCATATTTCTTCGGAACTAATATAATAGGAGATCCACATGAAGAGGAACTTGGCTTGATGATTCCTTTATAGAGCAACTCCTAAAATTGCTTCTTCATCTCTGAATTCTCTATCACTGATTACCTATACATACGAATGTTATGAAGAGGAGAATCCTACTGCACGTAGATTTCATGTTCAACCTACCTCTTGAGGCAACCCTATTAGTTCTTGAAATAACTTATCATAGTTAGATATGATATTTACCAACTCTTATTTATGATCTAGATCATAGCCTAATAAATCATCTAATATATCTTATTATTTTTGTTTCACCACCATGAGAAAAAAAAATCACTTTCAATCACGAGTCTCTTCATTTTCCCTGTGCTCACTAAATAAACATTAGTTTTGATACGATGAGATATGACAATACATTTAATACCCTCTTTGAAAAGGTGATATTTATTCTCTTCACAATAAATATAGCTTTACTATCAAATATATATGGACTACCCAAGACAATGTCTCAAATTTCAAGAGGTACAACATCTAACTCAACCTCATCAAATAGCTTGGATGTAATTGCAAATATGATCTTACAGTTCTTCATCATCTGCATCTTAGCATCGTCACACACCCAACCTAATGGATATGGTTTTCTATGAGGTGTTGTCTTTAAAACCAGCGTCTTAACAATTGCTTCAGATATTAAGTTAACTTGATATCCAGTGTCAAACAAAGTATCTATCTTTGTATGCTTGACTATAACCCTGACATGAAAAAGATCACTTATTTTCTTTTGATCAAGAACACTTTCCAATTTAACAAATTGAAATGAAGAATTAGATTTGGTAATAGATATACCTTTTCTTCCTATTGTCATGATCTTATATTCATCTCCTAAATTTTATCCTAGATCCTATTGAACTTATGCAAAAATGTTTTCTTTCCCCTTATCCTGGAACTTCTTTGGTCGTAATTTTGGATGCAACTTTGAACACTATGCTTCCTCATGCCCCCTTCTCTTACAGTGATAACATGTAAGTTTATCTTCAACTTTATTTACTGTAGATCACTTCTTACTGTTATCACATATAGTTTTCAAGGGCAGCAGGTTGTCCAAGTCCATGGTTTGCACATGAAGCATCCAAGTGCAGCATTCAAAAGAAGTCCATTTCAGGCTGAAATATAGGCTAGTAGACAGGTTTGTGTTTCAACGATGAAGATCCTGTATACAATTTATATTAGCAGCTCTCAAAGAGTCGAAGTTTAAAATTCATGCAAGTATTAGTGACTAGACAAGCATCCTGAAGTCCCAAAGTAAATCTAATCCATTGAAGGCCCAGGACACGCGTCGATAGATCTCACACTTCAGGAATTCTACACTTTGGAGAAGTGCATGAGCAAGTAGGAGAAAAATATCAAAGCCTGAACTCCCGAAGTAAATCTCAACTGTCCAAATCAAGAGGCCACATGTCACCACATCTCACACTTTGGGAATTCGACACTTCGGAGAAGAGTGCGAGCAAGAAGGAGATAACTCTTGAAGCCTGAATTTCCAAAGTAAATATCGATCATCCAATACAAGAGGACATGCGTCACCATATCTCTCACTCCTAAAATATGACACTCCGGAGGATTGTAAGAACTATGCATCAAAAAGGCCCAAAGTCGGAACTCCCGAAGTAGTTGTGGACTGTTGATCTCAAATCAACAAGAACCATCGATATTTGTAGCAGGGAGCATGGTCCATCCGAGAGCGGTGCATGGCAGAAAAATTAGGGATTTCCCAAATCGAAGATCACGACCATATTGAAAACCATGCTTCATTGTGGGGACGGAACATGCTCGAATGATAAAATTCTTGAGCGATCCTGCAATTAAAACCATGGTATAGAAAAAGAGCTACGTGGAAGAAAGTGGTGAATTGTGGGCTCAAACATGGTGTGAATCCAAACCACTTATGATGGCCCCACAATCACGTTCTTATATAATGAAAAATATGAGAGAAACACATGGATTCCCCCTAGGTGTTAGGCCATGCTCTGATCCCAAGGTGAATTCAGTTAATGAAAAAGGACTAGTAGCTAAAGCCTCAGCTCAATCCATAAATAGAAGGCGTGAAATCTATGGCCGAGGAGACAAAACTGCCAGCTCGAGGTACAACGATGGACGGTTTCATCTTGCAGGACCATACTGATATGAGCTTGCATCTGACAGGCAGAAACACGCATAGCCTAACAAAAAGATGCACAGATGAAAATATNAGATTACACTCTTGGTAGTTGTGGACTGATCTGATTATAGATAGATCAGTTTAAGTTTTTTAAAAGGGTAGGGTTCAGAGGATGGAGAGCCAAGATAGTTTTAGGAGTAGGGATCTGTATTTTTCAATTGTAATCCTGAGGGGCATGGATTGTAAATATTATGTTATTGAATATTACTTTAAGTTGTTTTTATTAGAATGTCTTCTTAGTTTACATTTTGTTCTATTTTTATTGTATGTATTTAGCATCCTTGATTTATGGATTCCTGAGGCGGTAGAGGATCTACTATCATATTTCCCATGTTTCATCATTTTTCACTCAGACATTTTCTGTTTTTCTTCTCGTCTAGATGTAACATCTATGATCTATGGATTCCTGAGGCAGTAGAGGATCTGATGCCATCTTGCCCATCTTTCATCATTTATCTCTCGGACACTTTCTTTTTTCTTCTTTTCTGGATGTAGCATCTATGATCTATGGATTCCTGAGGCAGTAGAGGATCTTTTTTCATCTTGCCCATCTTTCATTATTTATCACTCAGACCCATTCAGTCTTCCTTCTTCTCATCACCACATAAATATTTTGTCTGATAGGTAGTTTAAATGCCTTTATTAATCACGATACTTATGAATCCATTGCCCAATGGTTTAGAACTGATCTACAACTACCTTTGTCATATTTTCCTCTCTCTGTAGTCTTATTGATCCACCTACTCAAACCATTTCAATACATTTACATTTTGATGGGTATTGGGGTTATCCTCTTGTAGTCTGAGGGTGACTCTCAGTGCTAACATTTACTTTTCCATTTTCCCTTTGATTTATTCTCAAACATGTGTGGATTCTTATATTCAATCACATTCTTTCCCTTATTAGCCTCCAGGTGAGTATATTTTACTGACACTTCATCAATGTTAGTAGGGTTAAACATCAATATAGTGTGTTGAATATAGGAGTGCATGCCACTAATATACTTTAGAAGAGTTTCATGAGTATATAATAGAATTCTTAAAGATAATTCTTTCTTCTTAAATTCCTATGTATATACTTGAACATTTTTCCACTTGCCTTGGCTGAAATATTTCCATTCCATAATTGCAGTTTTCACATAAGATAATGGACACATTTTTTTTCTTATTGCAACAGTAAATTCATCCCAAGAATAAATTAGTTTACACTATTGAACTAGATCAAATTGTGTCTTACTCTCCCACCATATCAAGGTTGCGTCGCCCAGAAGATGAGTAGCCAATTATATCTTTGTAGTTTCATCCATGATATTTTGTACCCTTCAATATACCTCTATCTGTTTGATCTAATTGTCGAACTTTTCTGCATTCAATTCTCCATCATAAATTGGAAATTCAAACTTTACATCTAGTTTCAATAAAGGAAAATTTTGAGCATGAGAATACTTCTTAGTGGACTTATTCTTATGAGAAGAATTTTCACTTGCTCCATTGGTAGATGATGATGAAGATGATGGTGAAGAGGGTTCTATAGGTCCTCTACCTTCACCTCCTCCTTTAGATTTTACTGAAGACTCTTCATCACTAGTCTTCTGAATTTTTTTCTATAAATCATCTATTATTTCCCTCATTGAGCAAAGTGTATCCATAAATTCCTTGGGTCTCATGGGAGGATCTTCTCCTTCCTTTCCTTAGGAATCCGTATTTTCTTACTAAATCTTTTTTGAATCTCTCACTTATAACTTGCAATCTTTCTTTTACCAAGATTGAATCTAGATCTTGTAAGCATTCACTAGCAAACTCTTGTCAAAACCTTCTCTGTTACCAACTTGATCTCAAAAATCCTTAGATGTTAACTATTATTTAATACACATAATCATCTAACTTGATTTTGAAATAATAATGATAGTTTGACTAATTTCATAATAAATTTGAATTTACTTATCTATCCAAATCTATTTTAAAGACAAATAAGTTGCAACATAATTGAGTGAAATAGAACAACAATAATATGCCACATACACAAGTTTGTTAATGGAATTCACCCAATTGGGCTACGTCTTTGAGTCCGCTTCTAATTGAGGCCACTTTATTATGCTCAAATTCTTTTGTTTTTACAATGACATTTTAACTCGTTGCTCAAACTCAAAAATAGAGTGCACCATTGAATTCCTTGCAAAATTATGAGAAAAATGAATATAAACTTCATATAATTACATTAAGGAAATATTTGGCATGCATTACAATGCAATACCAAAGCCTTGTTACCCATGGAATGAACATAGAGACCTAAATTCATACTCTGTTGTGATATGATATGATGTGCATTGGGTTTCAGGCCCATTGAATAAGGTGCGGGCCCCAAACCTCCATCTGAATCTTACACACCCATTTTAATATTGTTGGCTGTTTTGTTATAACAATATGACTATATGGTGCAATGGTTAGTGCATTGTAGTTAAGTCATGGGATATGTGTTGGGAGGTATGGGGTTCAAGCCTTGTGGACTCCACTTCTTTGGCATATAACATTTACATAACAATAAATATATTATTTCTCATTCGAATATTCGACAAAATCGTTGGATTAATTGGTTATGGAATGTTGTTTAAGTCGTTGGGTCAGTGCTAGGAGGTTGGAGGTTTGATTCCTTCCAATGGAAACAATTTTGATTCTAAGGCTAACTTGGCCTTCTTGAAGGTGCCACGTAGCATCCTGTCATTGGCCACTACCTTTCCAACTCTGTTGTGCCACATCATCACTACATTCCATGTCATCGATATGATGTGCCATGTGTTGATTTATAATTTCTCCACATGTTTCCTTCCATGTCATCGTATGGATGCCACATCATTTGTAAATATGACATGTGTCACCTCCAAATAGGTCCAACTAGATGCTCGTTCATCCAATTCTAGGTGAAACATGGCACACTGTCATACTTCCATGTCACCCTGATGATGTCAGCATGACATCATCATGAGATGTATGGATAGGACGCATGTCACCTTTGCAATGGTCACACATGTCACCTTTGATTTTGACCTTTTAACCATGTTGACGATAACTTTGAATGGCCATAAATTTTTCATACAAACTCCGTTTGAGATGATTTTTTCATTGTTGATCTAAGCAATGGAGTCATTTTCAAAAGCATTGGAGACAATCAAATTTTGAGCATGTATTAATCCCCCTAGACTTCTTTGAGCATTTTGTATCTTCTTGGACCTCTGTGAGTGTTCTGGATCCTCTTGGATCATGGGTGGCCACCAATATCCACTTGGATCACTTGTACCAATGATAGAAAGAAAGCTAGCATGCATTAGTTTTTATTCATTATGCAATTTTGTTGTGGGAAATGTTGTTGATGTTTTTCTAGAAATTTTTCCTTCACAATGCAATGTTGTTTTTGGAAATATGTTGGAAGGAATGCTAGAAGGCACTATCTTTCCTTGGTGATGCACTATTGTCTTTGAAAATGTACTTATGCTTATGCTAAAAGGAAAGATAGCAGGTGCTAGCTTTCCTTCATGATGCAACATATTTCTTGGTAATGCACTAGACTTGCTTGTACTAGAAGGAAAGATAGCATGTGACAGCTTTCATTTACAATGCAATATTGTTTTTGGAAATACACTTGTATTTTTTCTAGAAGGAAAACCAATGTATGTTAGATTTCCTTCACACTAGAATGTCGTTCTTGAAAATTTGCTTGTGTTAATGCAAGAAGAAAATATAGCAAGTGAATGTTTTCCTTAATGGTTCAGTGCTATTATTTTCAATATGCTTCTACTTATGCTAGAAGTAAAGCTATCATTCGCAAGTATTCCTTCCTTGTGCAATGTTGTTGTGGGAAATGTTGTTTTTTTGTGCTAGAAAAAATGTGTGTGTCGGTGCTAGAAGGAAATCTAACATGTGCTAAATTTCCTTCACTGTGTAATGTTGGTCTGGGAAATGTTGTTTTCCCTGCGCTATAAAGAAAACTTTTCTTCATGATGTAATGTGGTTGTTGGAAATGTGTTAGAAGGAAATCTAGCAAGCACTAGCTTTCCTTCATGTTGCAATATTGTTGTTGGCAATGCATTTGTGTTTGTGCTATAAGAAAAGATAGAAAGTGCTAACTTTCCTTCATGATGTAATTTTGTTGTTGGTAATTCTTGTGAAATCAATGCTTCAAGGGTGTCTTTGTCCTAATGATCACCATGGTTAATGTTTTATATTTGAGTGTGTCTGTTGTCTGAAACAAGCTATGAAGATCCATGATGATGCAATAAGTAATTTATTTAAATATGATGTTGTTGTTGTTGTTTCACTTGTTCTTGAGCTGGAATAAATCTAATGGTTTATAATTTTCCTTCTGAAACAAGCACAATGATCCAATCACAATATTTTTAGCCACACATAATAGTGTGATCTCTCTACAATTTTAAATTTTATGAATAATGTATGATTAAGTATACTATACTTTGCTTCCAACGCACAAGTATGCAAATATTAAATTAACAAGCACAAGTATTTTAACAACATGTATTATTTTTCTCTCCCAGAGAATATGGAATCTCTATTGTATAGTTAAGGGCTTCCAAACATACTTTCTCTAATGGCTAGAGGTACAAGATCACACTCTACCTCGTAAACATAACTATCTGACAAAAATTAAATCTACACTTTTTGAGGTTCTAAAGTTCAACATCCCCATGTATCCATATAAAGAGTATGTCCTCAAATGAGTTTAGGTAGGGATTTGATCCAAATTTATGAGTGGGACGAAGTGAATAATAGACTGAATATAATAACACAGAGATACAGAGAACAACAACAAATATATAGTGAACAATAACTTCTATTGAATAAATAAAATAGGATGAAGCTATAAAACTACAAAACTCAAAACAACTTGCTCGAGTGGTGGTAGATATATGTGAGAAGAGATGTGGTTTCCACATAGATCCGTTTGAGAAAATTGATTACAATGAGGATCCACAGGCATTTTTAACATTACTCATGAATTCCAAAACCCTAGATATCCAAAAACCTAACCCTAGGAGATGAAACGCCAAAATTTATGTGAGCCCCAATGGGTAAGTTGGTACTCAACTTCTTGGGGTCATAAATTTTGCATATGACCTCTATTTTAGGTGTGTGATACCCATTGGGAAGGCATTTTCGAGAACTACAAATTATTCCATCAAACTCCAACTCTATCTATAGTTTGATTGTGGCAAGCGAAAAAAACATTATTTAGGGCCCCAAAATGGACCTCGAAATACAAAAATATGTACTGACATGAAAAATTCCAAAATAAGCCATTTGGATTAAGTGGGAGACCACCAATCTCCACTTGATAGTTTTGTAGGGCTTCAAACAACCCCAAAAATGTAGAACCCACAATCATAAAGAATTACAGTAGAACGTGTTGAACTAAAACTAACAAAAGGAGCCAGTTGGAATAGGTGGGTGGCCACCAATATCCACCAGGATTAGTCCTACCCCCTTATGAAGAAATGGTATCCATTGTGTTGAGTTCCCCCATTAGGTGAGGAAATTTCTATTTAATTTGGCCCTCGGTGAGCCATTTTCCTTGGTGCAAGAGTCTCCCTTCCTTGACAACCCAATAAAGTTGGATCCTCTGCTAGCAAGTGCCCTTGACCTATGTGTCCATTATCTGATTAGTGGATTCATGTTCCATGCCTTTAGGGTTGAGCTCCATTGGTGTCAATTGTTCTGCGATATCTGAGGTGTCCAATAATAGTGGAATATATGGCCAGAGGATGTCCACATTGAACACTGGATGCAAGCCAAGGAAGGGGGGAGTGTTGAGCTCAAAATCATTGTCTCACACAACCTTGGTGATAGTGTAAGTCCCATAGAAAAGTGTAAAGAGCTTATGATGGGGCCTTGTAATGTGTTCTTTCTGCAAATGTAACCAGACCTTCTCTCCCACCTAAAACTTGTGCAGTACCCGATGTTGATCATGGCGCTTATTGTACTTAGCATTGGATTTCTGCAAAATATCATGGACCTGTTGATAGATATGTTGAATCTACTCAATAAATATCATGTCTTTATCGGCCTCATACTGAACATGGGAATATTTTTTTTTTGTGGTTGTAAGAGGCAGTGCAACATATATAGGACCCAACGATTGGAATCCCATCCCCACTTGAAATGGGCTATGGTTGGTGGAGCTATGGAGAGCCCTGTTGTAGTTGTGTTGAAAATAGGAAATATTCTCATCCCATGTACTTGGATTATTAGATTTATACATGTGCAGGATGTGCACAATCATTCGATTGAAGACCTTTGTTTGGCCATCAGTTTGAGTGTGGAAGGAAGTGGATTTAGTGAGCTTGGTGTCCAACAGTGACCAGAGACTCAACCAAAATGTGTTGAGGAACTTGGTGTCCTAATCGGAGATCATGATCTATGGTATCCCACAATGGACCCACAATCATTAGAAGAATATTTTGGCAGTATCTTCCACTGTGATGCTCTTCTTGCAGGTTATGAGAATGGTCATCTTTGAAAATAGATCAACCACCACAAATACACAATCATTTCCTTGATTGGTGGATGGAATTCTAGACATGTAATCCATCGAGATGGATTCTCAAGGCCTCTTAGGAGTAGGAAGATGGGTGTATAATCCTTGCTTTATGATGGTTGGCTTGGCAATGACACAAGCATTGAAAATTTTGATATACTTGTTGACGTCATTTTGAAGTTTTTGCCAATAAAAATGTTTTTGTAGAATGGCCATAGAGTTCTCCATGCCAAAATGTTTTCCCATCTGATTGTAGTGATCATCCCAAATAATCTTTGCATGTTCGCTTGTAGGAACAAAGAGGTGGCCTGGATGGCATAACAATATGTTCTGAATGTGAAAATAGGTGACATTCACACATGTACCCAAGAGCTGATAGGTGGAGGTGAAGTCAAGATCTTACTTGGGGCCACTCAGATGCCTCATTCCCACAGGAATGGAGCACAATGGTGAGTGTAGTCATGGGAGTCCGACTAAGGTATTCAGTGACACAATTTGTGCTCCTTGTCTTATACTTGTTGTTGAGATGGAATTGTTGCAGGTATGTGGACCAATTCTAATGGTAGTCGTTATGCAACTTCCCCTATGTTTGTATTAACTACATAGGTTTGTGATCAGTTTGGATGATTGTCTCCTTTCCTAGAATGTAATGTTTCCATTGACGACATGCTTGTACGATGGAATACATTTTATTGTCATAGGTGGGGTATTTTTGGACAGTATCTGAGAGTGTCTCACTATTTTATTCTATTGGATGATCGTGTTGAGTAAGAACTACTCCTAAAGCATAGTCGAATGCATCAGTCTCAATCTCAAACAGTTGTTTCATATCAAGTAAGGAGAGTACTAGAGATGAGCACAAGTGATGCTTCAAATCATCAAATTCTTATTGTCGTGCATTCCCCCACGTGAAATTTTCCTTCCCACCACCCTTGGTCACTTGGTTGAGGGCCCATGCAATATGGGAGAATCCCAACATGAACCATCGGTAGAAGTTGGAAAGTCCCAAAAAAGATCCTAAGCTTGGTTAGTGTGGTCGGGGTTGGAGAATCACAGATGACTTGGATCTTAGTTGGATCCACATGTACCCCATGTTCATCAAAAATGTATCCCAAGTATTGTACCATGTTCATGCCAAAGGATAATTTTCCCAAGTTGTCATATAGCTTGTGTTGCCACAGAGTGCTCAAAACCTGTTGAATATGCTACATATGCTCCTCCCAAGTTCTACTAAAGATGAGGATGTCATCCAGATATACCACCAAAAAAGAGTTGGTGAAGGGTCTCAATACATCATCCATCAACCTCATGAGATTTGTTGGTTCATTTGTTAGGCCAAAGGGCATGACCAACCATTCAAAGAGACCTTCTTTATATTTGAAAGTTGTTTTCCATACACCCGTCGGTTTGATGGGAACTTGGTGGTAGCCAGAATTTAGGTCAATATTTCTTAGGAACTTGACCCCCTTGAGTTGGTCAAGAAGGTCATTAATTCAGGGAATTGGGTACCAGTTCTTAACTGTGATTTTGTTCAATGCTCTGTAATCAATGCAGATCTTCTAGGTCTCATCTTTCTTCTGCACCAATACAATCGAGCTTTTTAAAGGGGAGGAGTTGGGTAAGAAGCTCTTAGATCGTATGCTTGATTTCATAATTTCCACCAGCGAATGACGATAAAATGGTCCATTAGGAAGAGGTGCACCAGGGGTTATATCAATTGGATGCTTGAATGGGAAGTGCATCATTACCCCAGTGGGTGAGGAGAATATGTATATATACTCTTCCACGATTCCTTCCACTTGCTTCTACTGCAAAGATAGGCTCTGTGTAGAGGTCACAGATGTGGTGGCGACCTTCTGATTACTATGAGCACAAATTACAAAGAAGATAACCTTGTCGGTCTGTGAAATGACCTTACTACATTTCTTAGTAGATATTAAAGAAATAGAGGTAGGTGACACTACCTCTAGTATCCTATACAATTGTCTACCCAAAGTAATAATAACACTGTGGAGTCTAGATTCATACACAACATGTCATTTCCACAAATATGGATGTCCTATAAGAACATCACAAACTTCAAGGGGAGAAATATCACACAATACCCCATCCTTTAAGGGCTTGATGTCATATGGCAGATGACATTGTTGGGTAACGCAGATATCTCTTCCTTGGTGAAGCTAGACAATGGTGTAGGGATATGGGTGCGGTGTCATTGGCAAGTCCAATTGCTTGACAACCTCTACTGAGATCCAGTTCTTCTCACTACCACTATCGATAATGAAATGAATAAGAGCCCCCTTTATCCACATCTATGAGTGAAAAAGGCATTCCCCTTCCTCTGTTTCTTTTGGTTCACTTGGCTGGACTTTGGTGGTAGCGATAGTGGCATTGGGTTCGACATCGATAATGTGCTTCCCTCATTATGGATTTGATTCAGATTCAAAATCTGCCTTTGAATTAGAATCTTTCATCTCAGCCACCAGTGACTTCTTGGAGTGAGATTCTTCATTGTTGTGCCAAGGCATTTTATAGTATTCACACCACTTTCTCATGTCCTTCTTCAACTTCTCATTACCTTCTTGTGTTTCGGCTTAGACTGGTTGTCTTGAGAGTATCCATATTTTATCTGTCCCTTTTTTTGTGGGTTGGGGTCGCCTTTTCCTTGCTTTGGCTGTGAGGAGTTTGCATATCCAAACTCTTGCCTCTTCTGCTTAAATTTATGCTCGATCTTGATAGCATATCTATAATTCGTACCCCAATGATGCGATGTCTAGAAACTCCATTTATGTTTGAATGTATCTATGTATAAAGTCACGGTATTTGAGCACCAAATTTCATTTATAGTATTTGATACCCAACTTAGTGCACAGGGTATGGAAAATATTGGTGAAATACGGTATTGTCTGGTCCCTTTCCTGACACAGGGTGGTCCATCTTGTGTATCGGTCCTCATATCTTCCAATAGGGTAGTATTGTTATTTAACGCATCCTTGAAGGAATCCCATGTGGGGGCGACTAAAAATATTGCAGATTCCTCTATGTCCCTTTTCTCAAGGTAAGTATCCCACCAGTCCTTAACATGGGGGACGACCTTGAGGAGTGCAAAAGTAATCTTTTCCCTATCGAAAAAATTGTGGACCGAAAACTACCCTTTGAGCAGATTCAACCATTTATCTACAACATCTGCATCTATTAGTCCTTCAAATAATGGAATATCAAAATTTTATTGTACCTTGAAGGGGGTTGCATGGCCACTTGATGAAGATGTATCTCTTGTGGTCATCCCCCGAAGGATCTGTGCAAATTTTTCCATCATTTCATTCCTTTTTCGTGCAAGGGATTCCTTGAGAAACATTTTAAAAGGATATCCTTCTCCATCATCTTTATTTTTATCCCCCATGGTTTTTTTTCTATCTCGATGCAACCGATCTTGCAAAGGATCGACTGGTTCAAGTCCCAAATTCTTGTACCCAGATCTTGTCGGGGACATGCACGAAGAAAAATAAATGAAGAGAAGACCGCTCTGATACCATTGATTCATATTTATGAGCACAATGAAGTGAATAAAATATTGAATACAATAACAAAAATATGCAGAGAACAACAACATATATTCAGTGAAGAATAACTTCTGTTGAATAAAAAAATAGGTTCAAACTATAAAACTGCAAAACTGAAAACAACTTGCTCGAATGGTGGTAGCTATCTCTGAGAAGTGATGTGGCTGCTACACACATCCATCTGAGCATAATGAGTACAATCAAGCTCCAGAGGCTTTTTTAACATTACTCATGAATTCCAAAACCCTAGATATCCAAAAACCTAACCCTAGGAGATGAAACGCCAAAAGTTATGTGGGCCCTAAAAGGGTAATTTTGTACCTCAACTTCTTAGGGACATAACTTTTGAATACGACCTATGTTTTAGGTGTGTGATAGCCCATTGGAAAGGTATTTTTGAGAACTAAACATTATGTCATCAAACACTAACTATGTCTACAGTTTGACTATGGAAAGCCAAAAAAGCATTGTTTAGGGCCCCAGAACAACCCTCGAAGTAAAAAAATATGTATCAACATGAAAACTTCCAAAATAAGCCAGTTGGAATAGTTGGGAAGCCACCAATACCCACCTGATAGCTGTGTAGGGCTTTAGACAACCCTAAAAGTGTAGAACCCACAATTACAAAGAATTAGAGAATAGTGTGTTGAAATAAAACTATCAAAAGGAGCGAGTTGGAATAGGTGGGTGGCCACCAATATCCCCCTAGATCAAGAGTCCTAACATTTGAACTAAATATTCAAAATGATATTTCCTCACTTTCAAAATAAAAATGATAATTATCTAGTATTTATACTAACAAAACTTATATTTGGAAGAAAATATCTAGCTTGGCTTCCAATTTATCATGTTTAGACATTAAACATCCTCACTAAGCTAGCTATAAATATCACTACTCCCTCTCATGGAACTTGTTTGACATCCAACGTAACATCCATGTTAGAATTTATTTGATTTTCCAAAGGACCTTGTGGTTCTACAACTTTTGCAAATTTCTTATGATCACAATTCATACACATACATCAATAAAACAAGTGTCATCTCCATAGTTAAATAAGAACTTGGTTGTTTTATATGAGTTGAGATTTTTCATTCTTAGATACTTCTTGGATCTATAATTGTTAGGTCTTCATATGTATTTTATGTGTAATTTATATGTAAAGTTATTTTTGGTGGATGGTGGGGAAAAGTTGTTCATTTCATACAAAATCATTTCCATACCATTTTTAATTATTTCAACTATATTAATTTTTTGAAGGTCAAGTTTTTGCTAAAATATAAGAGACACTTTACATGGTTTAACCTTAATTACAAATTACAATTCAATTGTGTGTTGTGGGATTCGTAGGAGTTACAATGGAAAATACAATTTTGAAAAAAAGGGGACTATGTTGACTCCTAATTAATGGTCAAGTTATTAGGCTAGGAAGGGTTGAATCTACAGACACTAGGACTTATTATTGCAAAGAAAGAGTTAATGCAGGCTATGTTATGGTTTTAATAATTGATGTCACTCAACCAAATTTGATTGTGGAAGATGTTGATGAAGGGGGCATACATCCATGGAAGATAATTGATTTTGAGGCATGACATAGGTAAATCAAAATCTCAAATCATGTGTTAAATGTTATTAATAATATATTGAATGATCTTTTTTTATCAAATAATGTTAAGTGTAATTTATAGTATATTGGATGTTTTTTTTAGCGAATACTGATTTTCTTTGATTTGGTGTACAAGTGAAAATGCTTCTTCTACATTTTCTATCGGAGACAAGGTATATATTTTGCAACTTGAAGTGAAGGTGGGTGAAATATCCATATTCGATACAAATCTTGGTCATAATGTGCATGGAAGGATGGTAAAGAAAGGATGCATAGTGGTTAAAATTGAGAAGGTGTTAAAACATGATACTCCTCTACCACATCCAACAATATTTGAGCATATACTATGGGGTGCATTGGAATCTTATGAGATTTGGACAGAATCAGATTTGGAACCTCATTATCATG
The DNA here is from genome assembly GCA_032191745.1 of Picea mariana. Classification (NCBI taxonomy): domain Eukaryota; kingdom Viridiplantae; phylum Streptophyta; class Pinopsida; order Pinales; family Pinaceae; genus Picea; species Picea mariana. Next base: position 59,303 of record JASDQU010243166.1, read on the forward strand.
ATCATCCCATAAATATTCCCCAAGATAGGGTTACATTGACATGTAAAATGGTTTCTCTTACACATGGATGCATGGGAAGAAGAATGCGAATTTCCAAAGGAATGATAGTTAATGTCCATGAGGATGACATGGTTGAGGGTGAAACGCTAGGTGAAATGTACTTCATTGTTTGTGTGGAAGAGATACATGGAAATTTTGAAATATTTAGGATTAGGTATAAGTCTATACATTGTTTAGTTAGATGGCCAATAAATAAGTTGGTGGACAACAAATGTGAGATGTTAAGGGTCAAGGAAACATTCAAGGAGACACCCAAGGAAATGGTGATATGGGATGTGATAGAGGCCGACACATGTCCCTTAAACAAATGGGATGGGGACATTTATAATGAAAAATGTCTAGAATCAAATGATATGCGTGTAATGAGGCCATATTAAAGGATTAAACAAGTTATGGCTACAAAAAAAATTGCAAAATTTCAAACAAAGATAGACAAAGAGAAAGACATCTAACTTTTGGCAACAGATGAATGTTGTAAACAATATTGTCTTCGACATGTGTATAGGAAGGACATTGTAGTTGCTAGAAGGGGTATGTAACACATAAATAAAAATGGTATTAGGAAATTTGTCTTGAATTCACTCCTTTCAAACACARTCATGTCAAAAATCCATGGTCATGGCCTACCTCATATTGTTAGAAAAGTAAAGGAAATGATATTTAATGGTAATATTATTTGTAAGAAAGCATGTTACAAGATTCATAACATTCCTCAAAGCACCTTCTATAACTGCCAACATTATTTCCAGCATGAACACATCAAATCCATTCATTGTAAAACCAACACATGAAAATCATATGTGTTATCTCCTCAAATAAATTGGTGGAAATTTTTCTTTTGAGGTGATAGGTTGTGGTCCAAAATTTATTCCTAAATTTTTGTAGGTAGGTTAGAGAGTCTATTTTCTGTAAATAAGCTTAGAAAGAACTTTTGATTTGGTTTGGTTAAGCAAAAGATAGAATATCAGGTTTCAGTGGTTTAGGCTAGCCTGAAACACGCTCATTAACCACTGAAAGCCTTTGTTCTCGGTAGTTAAGAGGGAAAAGCAAAAGTGCGGTTAACTACTGAAAAGATTTCAACGGGAAAAATGAAAAGCCTATGCTTTTTCATGAGCTAGTTGTCAATTGGCGCAATGATGAAAACATAACTGCCGAAAACTCATGAAGGTGGTAAGGTATGCAGGTTCTTATTATATCCATCCGAAGATTGATATCCTGTTGTCCTTTCAACTGCATTTGTCTTTTCAAAATTAAGACTCGGCAAAGATACAGAAATTCATGTGTGTTTCCCGACTAACAGAAATGATTAGTCACGTAGCCTCTCACCATTTCCAGTCATGAGTACACAATCAATTATGACCCCGATTAATCTCTGATTTGATCTCCATTCATTATCAATTCGAATTCGGGAGTTATTGAGACAGTCTTGAGCCCGTGATTTCATCAAGAAAACGCATATCCAGAGATCACAATCTTGTTTCTCGTGGTGATCTTCAAGCACAGTTAGAGTCCAGCAAATCACTCTCAAGCCAATTTTCATACCAATCAAGCCAATTCAAGTCATCAGGTAAGTTCAAAACCCATACTGTTTCAATTTAAATGTATATCCCACCGAAACTCAAAATTTTCGGCATATTTTCAGTCAGTCTGTTGCCTAAACTCGGTTAGTGATTGAGCTTTGCGATCCGAACTCTTTGTCACCCTGTCCTGTTTTCTTTTCTATGAGTCATACTCTCTGTCATCCTAAATCATAAAGTTTTTGTCTCCCTGGAACGAAGTTTTTCCTTAATCAAAGGTACAATCAGCATTTACTAATACTGAAAGCAGGGCCAGTTCTAAGGGCCAAATTGGATGGAATTTGGTACCTTGAGGCGCACCCTGAGGTGGTCGAGTTCTTCAAGCAGACTAGAGTCTATACGTATTGTGAAAAACTTGCAGATTTTCATCAACAGGTGTCCGAGACTTTTGCTAGCTCGTATGATGGAAGAACAACAACAATGGGAAAGGAGGAGTTTGTGGTTGATGAGGTAGCCATAACTGAGTTCACAGGTATTCCCAGAAAAGGCGATTGTTGGTTCAAATCAACTGTACCTTCAAACATTGAATTTAGGTCCTACCTACAGCCTCTGCACAAAGATCTTACATGGAAAAAAGACATACCAATGTCTTATCTGGAACCTAAATGGCAATCTTTCCTGAAGGCAATCTTTGTCTATATCACCTGTGAAGGTAGATACAACAGAGTCATGTTCTACCACTTCAAACCTTTAAATCACTTCACAGGGAGATCTCCCATCAATTTACCATTTTACTTGCACAAAGCCCTCACTAAAATGGCTAGATGGGTCAAGGCTAAGCCCACTAAGGTGGCAAGTAGATTGTCTCATCAAGGACTCATTACTCTCATTGTCAAAGAGTCATTGAAGAAAAGGCAGGTAGATTGGAACTACTTCCTCTTTTGGAATGAATTCCAGACTCACTGGCAACAACAGGAGAAGGGTAAAAGGGTTGCCACTAAGAAGACCATTACTCCTAAAAGAAGTCATAGAAAATGGAAGGGTATCTCACCACCAAGAGATCTGATAGAATCATCCTCTGTTAAAAATAAAAGAACCAAAAGAAAGTTACAGTTTGAGGGTGAGCAGTCCAAGGACCCTGCAGAAGGAAGTAACTCTTTAAACCTACCCTATAGTGATTCAGAACCAGAATAGGAGTTAGCAGAGACACAAGGTAATGTGCAGTCTAGACAAGATGCAAATGATTGTTCCAACTTACCTTCACCAACTCCCCCAGAGGCACACAGTCCATCATTGGCAAAATATTCTTCAAGTAAGCCTAAAGAATCTAGGGCACGGAAAATCAATAAACTCCTGCAACAAGTCTATGAAATGGAAATCTTGGAAAGAGTTATTAAAAAGGCTAATACAGACTTGACTGAAAGAAATGCAGAGCTTTTCAAAATAAACCAAACCCTTAAAGAAAAGAATGACAAGATCAAAGATAGGAACAGGGTGTTGATAAGGGAGAACATGAAGCTGTACAGGCAACTCAGAATTCTAAGGCTCAAATTAAAAGATTCTCAATCGCCAACATAGAAGAAAACAGGTTTGGAGACTCTAGCCAACTTAGCTACAACCATGGTAGATACACCAGAGCCTTCCACACAGCTAGTTGAATTTCTCATATCTGCACAAACAAGGGCTGCATCATCCAAAAGACCTTGAACATTCAACAAAGAATCAAGGTAATCATTTTTGCAAATTTTGAAGTTTTCTCAAAGCTGAAGTTTCGATGGTTTAGGAGAATAAGACGATTGTTCATTAACCACAAAAAATAGAGCTTTCAGTAGTTAATTCACTCAGGAGTCTCCTAGGTTAACCACCGAAAGCCTGTCACTGCCAGAATGACTGAATTTTTGCATAGATTGAAGTTTTTTGAGTTGGAATGGTTTGAAACCTCTTTGAATGGACATTTATTGAATTGTCAAGTCAAATACAATAGTTATTTTTTATGGATAAGGGAAATAAGAGGTGTTTCAATCATTTTTGGTACCTTTGACAAAGGCAGAAAATCAGGATGCTTGCTCACCTCAACAAATTCGAATTTGTATCTCTTGGAAGAGTCATCACTCAGCCTTGGAAGGCTATTCTGCACTGCACCATGACTCTACAGGATATGAATACCATGAAATCTAGGATTGACCTCATTTTTGGAGATCATTCCATATCTTTTGCAAACTGAATTTTGACTTTCTATCTTTAGCATATTTGATCCATGCTTTTAGGATCTCAAAACTACATTGTAAAGCTATAAAGCTAAAGGTAGAATAGGAACTAAGGATTCGACTTTGGAGACTTTTTTCATATTATGTACTCAAACTTCTCATTTTCATATTAAGTTATACAAGCTTCTTTTGCCATAACTTGTTCAGATTTCATCTTCTTGTCTATTCTGTACTAGCACCTGGATATTATATTCATGTTGTTATGCTTGTTTATGCCCGATAACTGTCATCTTATCATTGCATTCATAAGTTAAACTTTGCAAGTATTCTTGTGATTATTGTAATTGGCCATTCATATATGTTTTATATGTGATTGTGCTGATATAATAATTATTTCTCCATACATCCCTTTATTTGTTAACTCTATGAACATTTGTGGTTGAAATCCTTGTCCATCTAAATGTGTTCATGCATGTTTTGAGTGAAAAATGATTCAGTCATCCGACTTGATCCAAACCCACACTTATTATTGAGAAAATAGTTACCAAAAGATTGAGTTACCAGGCATCTCTGACTTACAGCCTAGGAGAGTTTCCTGGAGTGATAACAAATTGGCATCATTGTCGGGGAGAGGACATCGAAGCTCAGCTTCCTTGGGAGATGAAATAGATCCAGCTTTGATGATAGACAAATCCTGGACATCATTTGGGTTGTAACTATCTATCTGGCAACTCCATTGAAACGAAGTGGATCCAAAAAGAGCTCACACCAGGGTGAACCAAGAAGGCCCACTGACAACACGATTTCCTAACCCTGAGAAGATCATCAGTAAGGGAAAAGATTTACAAAGATAGGCTTCCAAATCTGCAAAGACATCATATTCAGGTATTCAATCTGACACTTATTCTTTCATTTCTAAAAGTCCTCTAGTTGAATCCTCTACTGTTGAAACTCATAGTTCTCAGGAGATTGAAAGTTTATCTGAAATATTGAAGGTAGAGGAACCTTCACTTTCTTCTAATGTTACCGACTCTATTCTTGAGCATGATATTTCATCCAATCTTAAAGAGATAATTACAAGGTCCCCTCAGCAAAAAGAAACCTCTTCTTCATCTTCTTTGAATTCCTCACCCACCAAGTCTACAGAAGGTGTTCTCTACACTCATACTAATCTGCCTGTTCTTGAAGATATTTTACATGATCTGTTCTCTAAGGGAGAAGAAAGTTTAGCCTTGTTGCTTGGTTAGTTTTATAAGGCCTCTTATTTTTCACCCATTTCTAAAAATTCTTCTCAAAGTGAAGTGAGACAACCATTTTATTTAAACGTAGTCATCCCATCCCAACCTTCATCTCCTACAAATTCTTCTTTTGTATCAACCCCCAAGACTGCCATGGCTGCCCCTTTAACCAAGATGGAACAAATTTTGGCAAATAGGTATGCTCCACTTGTCTTGCCCAATCCCTTATCTCCCATGACAACCGGAGATTATTAGAAATATATGCCAAAGTTTACCGGAGCTGGGGATTATACTGTTGAAGAACATATAGAGGCTTTTTATGATTATGCCGAAAATATTAACATTTCAGAAGAAGATGTGTGGACCAGAGTTTTTTTGGAGAGTTTGGATGGTCAAGCCCGGAAGTGGTTCAAAGAGTTACCAGCAAATTCAGTCACAGGTATTGAACAATTAGATGAGGTGTTCTTAAAACATTGGGGAGAAAGAAGAGATCTACTATATTACATTTCTAAGTTTAGAAACTTAAGAAGAGAAGATGGAGAGTTGGTCTCAAACTTCATCAAAAGGTTTAATAGAATATTTGGCAAGATCCCTGGAGAGATCAAACCAAGTGATGCATCGGCAAAGATCACATTCTCTATTGCCTTTGATCCGTATTTTTGTCTAATCCTCAGAGAAAGAAGATCAACCACACTTGCTTTAATGCAATATGCTTCCCTTGAATTTGAATCAAACATTATGGCATCTCAGAAGCTCAAAGGAAAGGTGGAGAGAAAGAAGTCTACTTTTGAGCCCCCTTCTTCTTCTAATAGTAAAATGGAAAAGATGGCAAAGATGTTGGACAACTTGACATCTGAAATGTCAAAATTGAAGATCCAGAATCAGCAACTAGCAAGGAAAAAAGAGCCAAATGCTTTTGTCCCGAGAAATCTGAATGCTTTCCCTTATAGAAGGAAAAATCAACAAGTCTAGATCCTTCAGAGAGACAAGAATGCAGTTGATGATCAGAGAATCAGACCCCCTTTTCAAAATGTAATGTTAGAATAAGAACAACAACCATCTCATGATGAAGTTGAAGAAGCAGATGAGATAAATTGTTTTGCTGACGAAAATGATTCCTCCTTTTTGACACAAGTAGATTATGAAGAAACCCTGATGGACCAGAAAATTCATGAGGCAAGTATTGAAGAATCTGTCTACCTGAAAGATGATCAGAAAGGTTATAATTTAAGATCCAAAAATGCTACCCCTAAACCATTTCTTGCTACTCCTGTGAAGAATAAAGAAGTTGCTGCCAAGCAACCTGCTGCTCCTATAAAATAGACCTCCACTCCTGCAAAACAACAGCAAAAGAAAACACATCCCCTAGCCAAGGAGAAAATCATTCTCAAAGCTCCTTCCAATGAGGTAAAAGCTTATGATAAATCAGCTTTCTCTTTTAATTTCAAATCAGAAATTCAAAAAGTAAAGATACCTATGCCATTAACCAAACTCATGAAGAATGATATCTTTAAGTCTACCATCCTAAAGTCCCTTGAACCAAAGACCTCTTCATCTGTTGATTTTGTAAACCTACAAGATGACAAGCCAATAGTAACTATAGGGCCTATGATAGAAGACCGAGATGATTCTTGTCCACCATTCTATATATCCCTAAATGTCCATGATAAGATCCTCCACAACTGCTTGCTTGATTCAGGAGCATCACATAATCTTATGCCCAAAGAAGTGATGGATGACCATGGGCTTGAGGTCACCAAACCATATCATGATCTCTTCTCATTTGACTCTAGGAAAGTCATATGCCTTGGCCTCATAAAAGACCTTGTTATAAACCTTGCCCAATTGCCAATGAGAAGCATGGTAATGGATGTGGTGGTTGTTGATATCACACCCAAGTTCGGACTCCTCCTGTATTGTCCATGGAGTAAAAGGTTAGGAGGTACCTTGTAGATGGATCTTTCGTATGCTACGATCCCGATGTTTGGAGGAGAGCTAAAAAGACTTTACAGAGAAAATCAACTTGCCTACATCATGAGCGATGCAAAAAATTCTGTAAATCATCCTATTTATGCTGTGGATAAAGATTTTGGCTCATGCATTCTTCAAATAGATGATTGTCAATCAACTCCTATGCATCTTGTGAAGCCCACTGAACAGCAAACTGATGATAAGAGTGTTTTAGTTTGGACCATGTATTTTGATGGGGCCAGTACCAAAGATTCAGCAGGTGCAGGGGTAGTTTTGATTTCTCTTTCAAAGGAGACTATACATTTGTCTTTTAAGCTTGATTTCAGAACTACTAACAACACAGTCGAGTATGAGGCCTTGCTATTGGGATTAAATTCAGCTAAGGAGATGGGGATAAAAGGTTTAAAGGTGTTCGGAGATGCGGATCTCATCATACAACAAGTAAACAGTACCTTCCAAGCAAAGCATGTCAGATTGAAAGCCTATAGGGATGAGGTATGGAACATTAGAGAATCTTTTTCCATTTCTGAGATTTCTTATATACCCAGGGATATGAATCATCTTGTTGATTCCCTTGTTGTTTCAGCCAACATGTTTATTCGTCCCATGCCCCCCAGGCTCAGTTATGAAATCCAAGTCAAATATAGGCCATCTTTGCCCAACAATATTAAATATTGGAAATTTTTTGAGGATGATGATGAACTTAATAGATTTCTTCAAGTGGTAGATGAGTTTTCTGATATGCACGTTGACCAGCAGAATCTAAATGTAGAGGAATCCTAGAAGCCTAAGCTAAAACAAAAATTGGGTCAGCATGATATTGTTCATCTACCTAACAATTATATACCTCGAGGTTTGGTACCTCTCAAAAAGATATTTGATCACTATGATGTCCCCTACAAGCCAGACAAAAAGGAGAAAGATCATGTTGTTCATGAGCACAACATAGGGAGCGAAAGCCAGCCTAAATTCATAAATATGTCCTCTGAATTGACTGCTGATCAGAAGTCCAAATATTGCAGCATTTTGAAAGACTTTTCTGATGTTTTTGCTTGGAAATATAGTGATCTGAAGACTTATGACCCTGATATCATTCAACACAAGAGCCCTCTTGAGAAGGACATCATCCCTTTCAAACAAAATCTCAGACCTATCAGTCCTCTTCTTTTGCCTGTGATTGAAAGAGAAATCAAAAAGCTTCTTGATGTTAATATCATAATCCCTTTGAGATACTCCAAATGGATTGCAAATATAGTAATAGTGAGAAAGAAAAATGGTGAGGTCAGGTTATGTGTGGACTTTAGAAAATTAAATAGATGCTCAAAGAAAGACAACTATCCCCTACCTAAAATGGAACATTTGCTGCAAAGAATTTCAGGGGCTACTGTTATGTCTTTCCTAGATGGTTTTTCCGGCTATAACCAGATTTCTATCCATCTTGATGACCAAGAGAAGACTACATTTACTACTCCTTGGGGTACCTTTATGTACGCCAAAATTCCATTTGGATTAATGAATGTCGGGGCCACGTTTCAAAGGGCCATGGACATAGCTTTCGTGGGTGAGAAGGACAAGTTTTTCCTCATATATCTTGATGACATCACAATTTATTTCAGCAATCATGAGGAGCATCTAAAGCATTTAAAAAGAGTGTTTTTGAAGTGCAGGCAGTTCGGAATCTCATTGAATCCCAAAAAGTCTCATTTTGCTCTCAGGAAAGGTAAGCTCTTAGGCCACATTGTCTCAGCAGAAGGTGTTAAAATTGATCCATCTTGAGTGGAAGCAATTCAGAGGCTGTCCTTTTGAAGGTCGAAAAAGGATATTCAATTGTTGCTCGGTAAGATTAATTTTGTTAGAAGATTTGTTCCAAATTTTGCTGAGTTAGTAAAACACATAACATGTATGCTAAAAAAGGGGTCTGAGATAAAATGGATAGACAACACAAGGAATTCATTTAAGGATAGAAAACATGCTATCATGGAATCCCCGACTCTGATCAGTCCGGATTACAACAAGATTTTCTACATTTTTTCCTTTTCTTCTTATGACATAGTGGTAGCAGTCCTGCTACAGAAAGATGATGACAATATGGATCACCTAGTTGCTTTCTTCAGCAAAACACTCAGAGATGTTGAACTAAGGTATGATCCTATTGAAAAACAAGCCTATGCTCTCATAAAATACTTAAAATCTTTCAGAATTTATATCCTCCACTCAAAAGTCATTGCATATGTCCCTTCACCCTCTATGAAAGATGTTTTGACTCAACCTGATCTTGATGGAAAGAGAGCTAAATGGATTGAAAATTTGATCGAGTTCAACATTGAAGTGAAGCCCACCAAATTGGCAAAAGGCCAAGGCCTTGCTAAGCTTTTAACGAAGGAAAATCATGAGCTACTGGACATAAATTTCATAGGAGAAAATTCAGTGAATTTGCAGACGGAGCTGGCAGTAGATGGACAACATAACAATCAACAAGTGGCAGAGCACTTGTCTTCTTGTAAATGGTACTTAGGTATTATACATTTTTTTCAAAATCTAGAAGTTCCTCCTAAACTCAGTATGACTCAAGCCCGAGCCCTTAAGCTCAGAGCCATCAAATTTTTCATTTACAATAATCTGTTATATTGGAAAGACCCTGCTAGTTTGCTACTCAGATGTTTAGAAAAAGAAGAGTCAGTGGAAGTTATACATCAGTTTCATTCAAGTGTTTGTGGAGGTCATAATTACTAGAATACCACTGTTCATAATATTTTAAGGGCTGGATACTATTGGCCTTTTCTTTTCTCAGATGTGTGTGCCTTCATCAAAGCTTGTGATAAATGTCAAAGATTTACAAGAAAACAACAGCTAAAATCTTTTCCCCTGAGACCTATAGTAGTGAATGGCCCTTTTCAGCAGTGGGGTTTAGATTTTATAGGTGAGATAAATCCTTCATCTAGTGGTCAACATAAGTAGATCTTAGTAGCCACAAATTATTTTACAAAATGGATAGAGGCAATTCCCACCAGGAATTCCACTCACCAGGTTGTCATGAAGTTTCTTTATGAAAATATCTTGAGCAGATTCGGTTGTCCCAAAAGGATGGTAACAGATAATGCAATAGCGTTCAAAGCAGAGGCATTGGTAGACATGTGTGAATCAATGGGCATCTAGTTGGTACATTCGACCCCCTACTACCCTCAAGGTAATGGCCTAGCCGAATCATCCAATAAGATCTTAATCAAAATCATCAGAAAAATGTTAGAGGAAAACAAAAAGAATTGGGTTCTAAACTGAAATTTGCTCTATGGGCAGACAAAGTAACTATCAAAAGGTCTATAGGAACCTCTCCATTAAAATTGGTCTATGGGACTGATGCCATTTTTTCTGTTCAGTTAATTTTACCAGTGGCTAGATTCTTTCAGGAAGAGCAAACTGAGTCAAATGATATGGTAAGAAGAATGCTTGTTTTGGTGGAATTGCAGCAAGTTCGTGAGCAGTTAGTGGAAAGATCAGAGGCTCATCAAAAGAAGATCAAAAATACTTTTGACAGAAAGGAAAAGGTGGATAATTTTCAGGTTGGTGACTGGGTTCTAAAATGGGATGCTCTCAGACAGGATAAAGGCAAGCATAACAAGTTCGATTCTTTGTGGACCGTCCCTTTCATGATAAATCAAGTACAGCACAACAACACATTCATTCTGCAAAATCTGGGAGCTGGAGAAATGTTCGGTGGCCCGGTCAATGGGTGATTTTTGAAACTCTATTTTGTCTAAGTTTGTGAAGCCTGGACACTGTAATTTTAGTTTTAGTCTTTATTTTTACAGAATAACTCCATGCCCAATGGAAACACTAGCAGATAGTTTTTAGTTTTCTTTTCAAGAAAGGCATTGGTTCTATGGTTCTTGAAACCTCACAGGGAGGTGTTCATCCCCAATAGGAGCCAGTGCTATCTCCTCAAATAAATTGGTAGAAATTTTTCTTTTGAGGTCATAGGTTGTGGTCCAAAATTTATTCCTAAATTTTTGTAGGTAGGTTAGAGAGTCTATTTTCTGTAAATAAGCTCAGAAAGAACTTTTGATTTGGTTTGGTCAAGAAAAAGACAGAATCTCAAGCTTCAGTGGTTTATACGAGCTTGAAACATGCTCATTAACCACCGAAAGCCTTTCTTCCCGGTAGTTAAGAGGGAAAATCAAAAGCATGGTTAACTACCGAAAAGATTTCAATGGGAAAAATGAAAAGCCCGTGCTTTCGCATGAGCCAGTTGTCAATTGGTGCAATGATGAAAACATAACTGCTGAAAACTCATGAAGGTGGTAAGGTATGCAGGTTCTTGTTATATCCATCCAAAGATTGATATCACGTTGTCCTTTCAACTGCATTTGTCTTTTCAAAATTAAGACTCGGCAAAGATACAAAAATTCATGTGTGTTTTCCGACTAACAGAAATGATTAGTCACGTAGCCTCTCACCATTTCCAGTCATGAGTACACAATTCATTATGACCCCGATTAATATCTGATTTGATCTCCATTCATTATCAATTCGAATTCGGGAGTTATTGAGACAGTCTTGAGCCCGTGATTTCATCAATAAAACGCATATCCGGAGATCACAATCCCATTTCTCGTGGTGATCGTCGAGCACAGTTAGAGTCCAGTAAATCACTCTCAAGCCAATTTTCATACCAATCAAGCCAGGTCGAGTCATCAGGTAAGTTCAAAACCCATACTAATTCAATTTAAATGTATATCCCTCCGAAACTCAAAATTTTGGGCATATTTTCAGTCAGTCTGTTTCCTAAACTCGGTTAGTGATTAAGCTTTGTGATCTGAACTCTATGTCACCCTGTCCCATTTTATTTTCTATGAGTCATACACTCTGTCATCCTAAATGATAATTTTTTTGTCTCCGTGGCATGAATTTTTTGCTTAATCACAGGTACAGTCATCATTTACTAATGTCGAAAGCAAGGCTAGTTCTAAGGGCCGAATTGGATGGAGTTTGGTACCTTCAGGTGCACCCTGAGGTGGCCGAGTTCTTCAAGCAGACTAGAGTCTATATGTATTGTGAAAAACTTGTAGATTTTCATCAATAGGTGTCCGAGACTTTTGCTAGCTCGTATGATGGAAGAACAACAAAAGTGGGAAAGGAGCAGTTTGTGGTTGATGAGGTAGCCATAGCTGAGTTCATAGGTCTTCCCTGAACAAGCAATTGTTGGTTCAAATCAACTGTACCTTCAAACATTGAATTTAAGTCCTACCTACAGCCTTTGCACAAAGATCTTACATGGAAAAAAGACATACCAATGTCTTATCTGAAACCTATATGGAAATCTCTCCTGAAGGCAATATTTGTCTATATCACCTGTGAAGGTAGATACAACAGAGTCATGTTCTACCACTTCAAACTTTTAAATCACTTCACATGGAGATCTCCCATCAATTTACCATTTTACTTGCACAAAGCCCTCACTAAAATGGCTAGACAGGTCAAGGCTAAGCCCACTAAGGTGGAAAGTAGATTGTCTCATCAAGGACTCATTACTCTCATTGTCAAAGAGTCATTGAAGAAAAGGCAGGTAGATTGGAACTACTTCCTCTTCTGGAATGAATTCCAGACTCACTGGCAACAGCAGGAGAAGGGTAAAAAGGCTGCCACTAAGAAGACCATTACTCCTAAAAGCAGTCATAAAAAATGAAAGGGTATCTCACCACCAAGAGATCTGATATAATCATCCTCTATTAAAAAGAAAAGAACCAATATAAAGTTACAATTTGAGGTTGAGCAGTCCAAGGACCCTGCAGAAGGAAGTAACCCTTTAAACCTACCCTATAGTGATTCAGAACCAGAACAGGAGTTAGTAGAGACATAAGGTAATGTAAAGGCTAGACAAGTTGTAGACGATTGTTCCAACTTACCTTCACCAACTCCCCCAGAGGCACACAGTCCATCATTAGCAAAATCTTCTTCAAGTAAGCCTAAAGCATCTAGGGCACGGAAAATCAATAAACTCCTGCAACAAGTCTATGAAATGGAAGTCTTGGAAAGAGTTATTAAAAAGGCTAATACAGACTTGACTGAAAGAAATGCAGAGATTTTCAAAATAAACCAAACCCTCAAAGAAAATCATGACAAGATCAAAGACAGGAATAGGGTGTTGATAAGGGAGAACATGAAGCTGTACAGGCAGCTCAGAATTCTGAGGCTCAAATTAAAAGATTCTCAATCGCCAACACAGGAGCAAACAGGTTTGGAGACTCTATCCAACTTAGCTACAACCATGGTAGATACACCAGAGCCTTCCACACAACCAGTTGAAGTTCACAGATCTGCATGAACAATGGCCGCATCGTCCAAAAGACCTTGAACATTCAACAAAGAATCAAGGTAATCATTTTTGCAAATTTTGAAGTTTTCTCAAAGTTGAAGTTTTGGTGGTTTAGGTGAACAAGACGACTATTCATTAGCCACCGAAAACAGATCTTTTGGTAGTTAATTCACTCAGAAGTCTTCTAGGTTAACCACCAAAAGCCTGTCACTGCCAGAATGACCGAATTTTTGCACAGATCAAAGTTTTTTGAGTTGGAATGGTTTGAAACCTCTTTGAATGGACATTTGTTGAATTGTCAAGTCAAATCCAATAGCTATTTTTGATGGATAAGGGAAAGAAAAGGTGTTTCAATCATTTTTGGTACCTTTGACAAAGGCAGAAAATCAGGATGCTTGCTCACCTCAACAAATTTGAATTTGTATCTCTTGGAAGAGTCATCACTCAGCCTTGGAAGGCTATTCTGCACTACACCATGACTCTACAGGATATGAAGACCATGAAATATAGGATTGACCTTATTTTTGGGGATCATTCCATATCTTTTGCAAACTGAATTTTGACTTTCTATCTTTTGCATATTTGATCCATGCTTTTAGGATCTCAAAACTACATTGTAAAGCTATAAATCTAAAGGTAGAATAGGAACTAAGGGTTCGACTTTGGAGACTTTTTTCATATTATGTACTCAAACTTCTCATTTTCATATTAAGTTATACAAGCTTCTTTTGCCATAACTTGTTCATATTTCATCTTCTTGTCTATTATGTACTTGCACCTGGATATTATATTCATGTTGTTATGCTTGTTTATGCCCGATAACTGTCATCTTATCATTGCATTCATAAGTTAAACTTTGCAAGTATTCTTGTGATTATTGTAATTGGCCATTCATATATGTTTTATATGTGATTCTACTGATATAATAATTATTTCTCTATACATCCCTTTATTTGTTAACTCTCTGAACATTTGTGGTTGAAAGCCTTGTCCATCTAAATGTGTTCATTCATGTTTTGAGTGAGAAATGATTCAGTCATCCGACTTGATCCAAACCCACACTTATTATTGAGAAAACAGTTACCAAAAGACTGAGTTACCAGACATCTCTGACTTACAGCCTAGGAGAGTTTCCTGGAGTGATAACAATATGCACATATTCCATAGAAATATTACACATAAATTTAATGGATAATTCAGATTATTCACCAAACCAAACATGTCAAGTTGAAGAAGATGGAAGGTTTGCTCCTTTAATATTTTATTTATTTATTTTTATTTGTAAACCAACAACTATATTAATATTTAATAGATATTACATAGAAATGTATAGATGATTCATCCTTCCAGAGACAATGATAGTCTTGGGGACACAAAAAATTAAAACAATGTGCCTACCCCTATGGGGAAACCATGCCTTAAACTATTTAAACAAAGTTGATTGATAGAATTTAAGCGTCTAAAATGATAAATGGAAACTAAAAGACTGGATATCATATCTATAGGAAGGAAAATAGAATGAAAATTCATTTAGAATTTGGAACCTCGGAGTTCATAAGGTCCACCACCTCACATCCAGTAGGATCCTTGGAGCATTCAGCCTTAGTGTAATTGTGTCTGAGGGGGATGAAATGGCCTCCATATCAATTAGCTAACTAGGTGATGACTTTATATACATATGAAGTCTAAATCTCTAGTGCCTCCTTTATATATTTCATATGTCTAAAGTATTTCTCCTTGGGGAGCTTCCCAAGGCAACCAAATTCATAGTTTTCCAATATTATTCAAGTGTCCTATAGAATTTTGAGTTGCGAGTTCAAGAGAAATCCAAGTATGGAATCAAATTATCGATCTGATCTTTGACCTCCTCGTCATAATGAAAATCTATAAGTTATTGAACCTCCGCTTCCAACTCTGCCATTTTACCTTTTTCTGCATCTAGAACAAAACCTTCATAAGTTTAACTGCTTCCAGTGCTTCCTTCATATCTTAAGTTGGATGAAAAGAGGAGGAGGAAGGGGTTTGGTAAGAATGAGGATGAGAGGGAATTATACCTCATGGGGCCATGACTAAGCATAAAGGGACCTAAGAATAGATAAAGGAAGAGAACATAAGGAAAAACCGACAGGTGATAAGGAGGACTAGAGGCTCAAAACTAGATAGACTTAGGACTACAATATTTCTCATCCAAGGCTTCAAATTTATGGCCTAAATGGACCTATGCCCTACCTATGAAACCTGATAATTTATTATCCAAAGAGGGAGTCTCTTCATCATAACAACGCAAGGTTTAAACTACCATGAAAGGACTAGATCTATTATCATTTATGAACCAGAGATCATGTGAGCTTCCATATCTATCATGTGAGGGAGAGGTCACAATGAGGGTATCCTTGATCTTCGTTGCTTCTTAATTATCCACCAAAAATCATGTGTGTGAAACCTCTGTGACATGACATGGACAGTTGCGATGACTTTCATATAAATGGATGGGAGGATGGAATGAAGGGTAGACTAATGCCAGGTGTCGTCAAGGGTGGGTTGTCTCATCACTTGTACCCCACATGTCATCATGATTGCTGATAGAAAACCTATCCAAGCAATAGATATCAGACTTAGATAATGAGAGGATTTTTTTTTTCCATGGGAGTTCCAGAAGGTTTTCCCATTGGACATCCATATGAGTTTCAAGACCCACATTGGCGAGAAGTTCTGCCACTTTATTTGTTTTTATTTTAACATGTGAAGGAACCAAACCTAGGAGAGAGTAGGAAAGAGAACCTAAAAGGTCGATCAAGTTTTCAAACCTCCAATTCATAGATATCTTTGAGCTCGAAGAGCCCTATTGAAGTTTAGTTAGCATATGGATGATGATCTGAGAATATCCCTCTACGATGAGTTGGTCAAAGTGATGCTAATGGGTTTTTTGAAGACATTTTATCAGAGCCCAAAGTTCTACGACATTGTTGGAAGTGATGCCAAGACTTCCACAAAATATATGAATAATATGACCCCTACTTTCTTAGAAAATGCCTCCATAGCTAGGTGACTGTGGATTACCTTTGGAAGCTCCATCAAAATTAAGATTGATACAACCTGATTGGGGATCAGTCTAAGAGGAGGGAATGGAAGGATTGGGAGAATGAAATAGGGAAGGGAGAGATGAAAAATGGACGATGGGAAGCCAGTAGGATAGAAGGGAACACTCTAGGGAAAATCAGGAGGGGTCAACAAGGTTCCAAGATTCTTTAGAGATGGTCTTGTTAAGCCCTAATATTGGCTCACTACCCCTTAATTGGGGCATACTATATTAGTAATGTTATTTTATTTATGTTAGCTTTAGGCCATTAGTTGTAATTATACCTCCTAGTCTCCTATATATACCAAGGAGATATTTTCATTTTGAATCATCTTGTACTTGAACATTTAAGTGGGGTAAAAGGAGGTTTCCCCCTCGAAGAGGCTTATTATCTGAAATTGTCTCTTTTTCAAGGTGTTTAGTACTTTTTCTAAGGATTTTCTATGCTGTATTGATATTTGGTTCTTAACATATGGTATCAGAGCTCAAGGTCTTGGGGTTTCGCTACTACATCTGAGACACCTTGAAATTTTTGCTATAACTTTTTTTCTGCAACTTTTCAGAAGGAATAGCTTGGAGGATATTTAGTAGACGAATCAAGGTACGTTGGGTTCAAAATTCAGCTCCTGAGGCATTATAATTTCATAGATATAGCCTGTACAAGATAGGGTTCTGGAATCATACTGAACTAAGTCATTGTGGAATTTTCGCTATAAATTTTTGTATGTAATGTTTCAGACCCTAAAATATGGAGGCTATTTACATAAATTTGTAAGGTATCTGTGGTAAAAAATTCAGCTTCTGGGTCATTTTAAATTTGTAGATACACCCTGTGTAAGATAGGGTATCTAAGTAGTCCTATTGACTAGTCTCAAGAAGGTGTTCTAGGTAAAACAATCATAACTTCTTCCTATAGTATCCAAATTGTGTGGGTCTGGTTTCATTGGATCATGGACAATCTTTAGTATTTTTGGTGCGAGTTTCAAAATTTTATATCGATTATTTTGTGCGAGGCACGCTATACAAGTGAGATCTCTTGGAAAGGCCAAAAATCAGCAAGTTGTGGGGAAGTTACCGTAAATTCCACTTGGCACATCCAACTTTGATCAGACCTATGGAATTGAAGAGGATATATATCAAAGAACTACATACAAGAAAGTTTCATACCCACAAGGGCTGAAACTTGGGAGATACAATAGAAGAAATATTGTCTAGCAGAACCACCTCAAAATCAAGGTTCAAAAGTGATACTTGGCCAACATGCCACCAAAAAAGGGAACTTCTACACCAAATAGGCCTCCATAAAATCCTACTTGGACTCTTGATGAAGGTGAATAAATGCGTAGGGACATAAATGAACTACAAAATAAGATGGATTCAATGGAAGCTAAGTTGGATACTAAGATGGAATCAATGGAAGCTAAGTTGGATGCTAAGATGGATTCAATAGAAGCTAAGTTGGATACTAAGATGGATGGTTTAAAAGG
>JASDQU010243167.1:11980-34139 GCA_032191745.1 Picea mariana
AAATCTATATTATCAACTTAAAGAAGGAATTTATTGATGGCATCGATTTCTAAATCCATTGATGCATAAAATAATTCAAAACAAATACCATGCGATGAAATATATATTATCAATTTCAATATAAACAATTTCTCTGTACTAAATTGACAATATATAACTGACTTACTGTTTATCAAGCACCTTTTTTGTTCATTTAGAGTAGCTCCCCATCCCTTTTTGTCCTCATCTTGATTTTCATCCCAAACGATCGCCCCTATTGTGTCATCAATTTTCTTGGTGTACTCATTGGCATAATAGAACGACTTGTATACTATGTACCCCTCTGCCATAGAGGCCTCTAGTTTTTCCCTTTGTAGAACAATCTCCTTCAATTTTTTAATGTACCTCTCTAAGAAGAACATCCAATGACATGAGAGCACCCCATCTAATTCAACCTCATCGGGTAGGTGAATTAGAAGATGGACTTGCAAGTCCATAAAACTAGTGGGAAATTCCTTCTCAAACATACAAGCAATCTTAGTTATCTCTCAACACTATTGTGGAATGTTAGCCATATGAATCTCCCTTGATGTGATCCAATGTACAAATGTAGATAATTTTTATATGGCACATTGAGGGTCCTGGGGAAATTTCACACAACCACACACGCGAAAAGGATAATGACATTACAAAAAATACACACACATCATTAATTTCCATAAAACTGTGAGTGCATAGCATAATTTTACCAACATCGGTATAGAAGAAGAATCATATATTCAACATATATACCCTTAGAAGGTTCATATGTTCATGTGATTTCAACCCCAAAAAATTCCCTTCTACATTGAAGCAATGTCATAGAGTCGACCCATATAAAGAAGGTGCATTCACATCCAATATAACATCCTTCACAATAGAAATATCATCTTTCTTCAAAATCCATGGGACATCACCTTCTTTAAAATACCAAGAGGGACCAACCTCTCCTCTATTTTGTTCTCGTGTCCAATGTCTCTTTTTAGTATTTGAAGCAATAAGATCTCTCCTAACAACCAATGTGTCACTTTTATTCCATGATATGTGCATCCATAAAGAAGATGAAACATTTTTTATTATATGCATGGGATCTAGTAAGTGGTTAATCTTAAGATGCTCCCAATATGGAAGCTCATAAAATACAAATTTCTTTTTCATCCCAATGGGCATTTTCTCAACATAGGTGTCAAAAAATTCAAGATCATTGAATATAGGTTCCCCATTTGAATCAAACAATCATGCCATTTCCTTATCCTTCTTTGTGTCATATGCGCTAATCCAATCTATCGATGTCATTATTTAAGGTCTTCGGGTTCTCTCTAGTTTACCATTGAAAGCATATGCAACTCTTCTATAAGGGTGATCTCCTAGGAGGAATACCCTCGAACAAACGTGCACCGGATTTCGTAGGTGGTTGGATCACCTAGAATTTATAGAAGGTCCACAACATTGACATCCATGATACCTTTTTTTACAAGACTTGCAATGTTGTTGTATGCAAAGCATGTTAGTGTAAAACATATAGTTGCACCAAATGAAGTATGCCAAATAACATTACATATATAAACAAATCAATGAACATGCTTACTAGAGAAAACTCCTAGTCTTGGATAACCATGCGTGGTGCACACGAATATGCCATACAACATAAAAGACCCCTCCATCATGATGGGTTTTGATACATCATATACATGTATCCCTTCCCATAATTGCTTAAATTCATCAATCATTGGTCGGAGGTAGACATCTATTCTCCCCACTTGTCTTCTACATGGGACTATAAGAGTCAACATAAGATGTTCATTCTTCACGGACAACCATGGGGGATATTTTTATTGATCACTACCATTGGTAAAACAAAATAGTTGGTGTTTTGGAGTGAATACAAGTTAACTATATCCACAAATATGCTCAATTGTAGGCTTCATACTTATTCCTTGAATTTATCAGGCCATATATCCTCTATATGTTTCATGGCTATTGAATCTGTTGGGATTCATAGAACTCCTTGTTCAGTTCAATGTGAGGCATGCCACCCTTGCAACATGGCTAATTGTTTGCAATGAAAGATCCTTTGAATCCTTGGAATTATGGGCATGTGCCTCAATATCTTATGAGTAGGACCATGTGATTTACCCTTCTTTTATTATTTATGGTACCTATCATGCCCACATTCTAGACATATCTCTTTGTTTGCATATTCGTTTACGTATATAATACAATCATTCAAACATGTGTGGTATGATATGTACTCAACACCCAACATTTTCATCATTTGCTTTGCCTCTACGCAGCTATCAGACAAGAAATTATCTCTTGGAAGTACCTTATCTTTGAGTAACCTGCAATTAGTGAGAAATAGAAATGTGCATTGTTTTAAGCATGAATAACATCAACCCTTTTCTTATTTCACTGTGTGACAATATTCCTTAAAAGTTTAGGGGAATTAATGATTGTGTGCCTAGAAATACGCGTCTGACATACCATACATTTCTTTCAAGTTGTACAGTAGCATTGTTGTCCCTAGATGGGTAGACCTTGCAAACTCCTGTACTCGACCAATTAGAGGGGTGGTGGAAGTAGATTTCAGTCTTTTAAAGAAGGTATCTACGACATCAATTCATCCCCCAATTCATTTTGTTGGAATGAATCTAACAACATTCCCTTCATGGCTTTAGTATCTTGCAATAAATCATCCATACCAACCTCTATATCATTTCCTTCATCCCCAACATGTGAATAAATAGTGTTACTGTCGAGGTTTTGAATTGGTGACACGAGACATAGTGGGAATTGAATAGGTGGTTGTTTCAACCATTCTCAGTATTCTTCCTCTATGAGTCAATTTCATTTAGCATCAAGCTCGTGACTTGACATCATAGTGGGGTGCAATGGTAGATGGTGGACATGTCGCTTGTCATAAGAATCCTGATTGTAAAAATATTGAACATTACATCGATAATATTAGTAACACAATGCATTTAATATGTTCAAACATTATACCAAACACTTATTAGAAGCATAGACATTTTTTTACTAATAATAAACATGAAACCAACCACTTTTTAAAACAAGTGTCAAATTAAGCAATACATGCACATTAGTTCCATTGAAAACAAAATAAAAATCACAAATACTCAATCATGTTTTTCTTATGCCCTATGGGGTTGTCTAAATAAAAGAGATCCAATTCACGGTGTAATATCGTTGACCTGGGTTGGTTGTTGGAATATGGCATGTTAATATTGGTAGGGTAAAACAACAATCCATTTTCATTAAACATCTGCTTGCGGCATCTAAACTTGATCCTGAATCTTGATTTTGCATAATTCAATGAAAAATTATTCAAGTGCACCTGCATACATAACATAGATTCAATGAGATAAATAAATTATCAATAAAATCTAGATGTACTACAAATGGCGTGAGATAAATTGAAGGAATTCTAAAGATACAGAATGATCTTGGATCTAAAGAATTGGTCATTTGATATTATAATTCCTTTTTCCTTGCATTTGAGCCAAAACCATCATATTGAGAAGCATAGAACAATCTAACTTCAAAAATAATTTTGAATAACTTTTATAACTTGATTGTGCACTTCATCATATAAATATGCACCGATGCATATGGATAAACCAAACACACTGATGCATTTAATTTAACGAAGCACCAAATACTGACCTCCATTATTGCCTCCACAAAATTTAAATGTATATGTTTGCATTTTCATTTTTTGCAAATTTAACCATCTTATGGTGCGTTATTACTTACACACCGCACCGGTGTGTTTCTAACTATATAACACACCAATTGAAGCAAGTTAGAAAAATAGTGTGCGCTTACTATCAAAATGTTGAAATTTATTATGAAAATAAATTGGTGCATTATACGTACACAATAAACCAGTGCGCTAATCACTATATAGCGCATCGAAAATGTAACTTAAAAAAAATAGTGTGCGCATTTATCTTCAATGCGCTAAAATATACAACGAAAAAATGAGTGAGAATTTCAATTTTTGTGTTTATAAAGGAAAACCCTATTCATTCTTTTATTTCTTTTCCAAAATTTAGAAGGGAGATTTGTGCAACAAAGATTTATCAGCAAAGACTTCGAAGTGGGTGGATTTTTTTTTAAGAACCAAATTCAAGGGGGATTACTGTAGATCAAATAGAAATATACAGAGGAAATTTTTTAGGTATATGATTTCATTCTATTAATCATCTTAATCATTCGCCTATTTGATTCAAACAATTTTCAGTGCATTCCCAAACAAACAATAAAAAATGTTTCATAGTTACCTTCAGTATTGGAAGTTTTAATTTCCTCATTGTTTGTTTGCTTTCTCTTTCTATATTTCACAAGGATATTTTTTTTAAGAAATTTTTTTATATGGTTTGTTTATTTATATATGGGTGTTTTCTATTTGTTGCAATGAAACCACTCATTGCATTGGATCCCAAATTGTCCTGTCACAGTCAGGGTTTTTAAAACACCTTTGCGGTGATCGGTGCACTTTGTACATAGTAAGAGCATCAATGTGTAATTGTTTTTCAATAACACCACTTAATTTAAATTCAAAATAATATTAAAAAAAACATTTTCGCATTTTGTGGTGCATTTTTACCTTGATAAGCACCAGTGCACATTTTTTACAAAGCGCACCATTGAGTTTAAAATGGAAAAATTACTATTTTTTTATATGGAAACCACCATGTCAAATTTGTTCACAGGTCGACGGTGTGTAATAAATAGTACTTAGGAAGTCGTGCTTTTCTTAATTCATAAAGCACCGTCTGAATACAAAAAATTTGAAAACATTTTCAATTGCATGACATTGTTATATTGTACCGGTGCATATACATATGGTTGATGCACTGATGCGTATAAATATGGTTGATGTATCGGTGCATCTTAAGTTACTATAACCACTGGTACATTATTTAAAAAAAAATACGTAATTTTTATATCTTATGATTCCTATTTTTTTTTTCAAGGAGATTTTGAAAATTTCAAAGGACAAACAAGGGGAAAACAGGGACATGTTTGTAGGGATGTCTAAAAAAGTGTAGAAGAAGATGGTAAAAGAAATGAACATAATTGTGTCACAAGAGGAGTCGTCCCAACTACAATGTGCATAAGAGGTATGCAATCATTTATTTATGCTTTTATGTACATCAAATTTAATTATCGCGTGAAATACTAATTTTCAATCGTTGTATTGCAGAAAGGAAAAAAATAGAATCCATTGAACACGTAAGACAAGACGACAAGGAATAAAAGAGTTGATCACCAACTTTGTGAGTATTTACATTTTCGACCTTTCTCAAGATTTCATGTTTGTTGTGAACTTTATATTTAAATAATTAGTTTGCACGTGTACATGGATGTCTTCTAGTAAGTGCTAACATACAAAGAGGAGCCAACCCATGAATTGATAAACATTGGGTTAAGTATGGGTTGTGAGTATATGTTAAAGTATGAAAGTTTAATTGAACAATTTGTAAGTAGCTATGTTGTTTAACTTCCCTTGTTTTATAATTAATGAAAAAACAATATAACTTTGCATTGATTATATCGATTGCGCTTTGTCATGTCGTATTAAACATGTAGGAAAAAAAGTACGGAATGCAGCCAACATAGGAGATTTTGAGAGAATGCATGAAGCATGGCTTCGAAAGAATGTGCATTGTTTATGAAAGACTTGGTGCTAAGATATGTTTTTTTATTTACAAAATCATGTATATTCTATAATATATATAAATGTAGATATACTTATTACAACTTATTTCTATGTTTGTAGATGGAAAATGAAGGGGAAAAACATAAAAAACAAGCTGATCAAGAAAACATTATGTTAAAAAACCAAAGTACAATATCACCTACAAATGATGGAGAAATGAGTCATGCACATATCTCAAGCAATGACAATAGTTCAATTGATGAATGACAATCGATATAATTGAATGTTATTGCAAGTTGTATGTTTTGGAATATTTGTCTCTGAAAATCAGGGATTTTGTTTAATGTACTCACCACATTGCTCCAATTGCATGAGGACATGTTACCAATAAGTGTAACAATTACATATTGGTCGCAATTTGATTATTGTGGACCATGTGTGGACCTTTACATTGTCCCTTTTTGTATGACAATGAGACTCTTATTCTTATATAATAAAATGGGTTTCTTATTTCATTGCATTGTCGAATGTTGTAAAATGTTGCATTCCTGAATAATTAATATGTGGATGATTTACATTGTTACAAATAATAGAGGTGTAATTTGTTGGATAACACATCAATGCAATCATTGTATCAAAATGCAATAACAAAAATATAAACAAATATTATTATAAAAAAATATTTGATTTTGAAATGATTAATTGAAAATTTGTAAAAAACAATTAATTAAAATATATACATACCAGTGCACTATTTTCTTTTGAACTCACTAGACGATGTGTACCATAATATAGAAAGTGGTGTTTTTTGAGGAGTCAGACACACCGGTGCACATTAATTATAATAATGCACTAATACAAACTATTGAGAAAACACACCGTTTCATAAATGATATAACGTACAATAATATTTATCATTTCAAAATTGTATGGTGCTCATGTTTAAAATATACACCGAGGCACCAAAAATAATGTATGCACTGGTGCGTTAATTATATTATAAGCACCGAGGCTATAAATATCATTTACACACTAGTGTCTTTACTATAATATATGAACCGATCCTTAGGAAAAATAATGGTGCTGACATCTCACCTCGAATATTTGAAATTTCACCACCCTTTGGTGCACATGGTAAAACAAACATTTTTATGTACCAAGTATACAAGCACCGGGGCACACGCTATATTAACTCACCAGGTTTTAGGATAACTTGATCGCACCGATGCTCACTATAACTTAAACGCTTGGGGCGTACAAAAAAAAATGTAACACTAAAAACCTCTTGTAGAAGGTGTTATCCTTGTAGTGTTAAATGATGAATCATATGAATGAGTTTCAACAACCCTAGTCTGAACATTGCAAGGAAGTGCTTGAATGGATTAAAAACCTCTTATCGACTTTATTTTTATTGGATTCATCATCATGGAATGATCATGATGAATGAATAGGATTATTTATAGGTGTGTGTGCTTCTTATCCGCCTGTAACTCAACAATTATACCGAGATGATAATGTTATGTTTTCCTTTAGAATTCCCTCTAAGAGTCGTCTAGAATCATTTCATTTCATGCCAAGATACGAGTCATCATGATTGAAGAGGTGTTTTCGATATCAACCTATTTCCATCATGCAAGAAAGATGAAGTTATGAAAAGAGGGTAATTACGTTCATGATCATATGTTTAGAAATGGGTTTGATAGAGATGTGTATTTTGGGTATTACTCTCATTATTATGTATGCAAAACACTGAAGTTTGGAGGATGCACACCTAGTGCTTCAAAAAATTCTTGAATGAAATGTGGTACCATGTATTGTTACAATCTGGGTATGTTCAGAATGGGTGTTGTGTGGAGGGTTTGATGTTGTTTTGGCAAATGAAAATGGATGGGTATGTTGATATCCTTGAAGAGTGAAATTTTGTATGTTATTTTATTTTATTTTTTCTTGAAACAAAAACAACAATATAGTCAGTTGACAAAGTTAGTAATAAATGAGAAATCGAGGTGTAGTTTGGCTCAAGTGCCAAAATCACTTCCTTCATCCTTCCATGATATGAGTAATTTTGAGTTTCATGACAACCTGGGCCAGTTTTAGGTGGACATGGGAACTGTTGATGTATTAGCATTGGATATATTGATCAATTATCTCTTAGGCTTGAGGTTAGAATATGTTGGTATTAAGCAACTTGTTTTTGGTGGAGAACGCTTTGGGGATTGGGAAAAAGGCATGACATATATTGAATATGGATGCAAAGTTTACAAAATTTGAACTCACTTACTTGTACATGACATTTCTAGATCATAGGCTTTGAAGAATTTTTTCAAAGGAGCTTCCAGACTATAAACTAGTACATTGTGGTTGTGTTCATATTCACATCATGTGCAACTAAGATATGGCATATTGAAACAAGATTGATATGTTACTCGTTTGTAGTTGCATAAGCTTTGTATGGTTAAAAAGAAGAGAATTCTCAGTTTATGGTCTCCCATTATGATAGATGTTATAATTCTTAAAATATATTCTTCAGTCTTAAAGAAACTTTAGGTACATGTTGTGAAAATACCCCCCATGCATTTTATAATCATGATGAATTCTGTAGCTTTGAAATTCATAAAGAAATTGAAATCTTAAACCTTATCCTAATTTCTCAGGTGTGATACCTTAACTTTTATGTGTAATATTCTATTGTTGAGGTGAAAGGTTTCATATCCTGGAACTTGTTATTGTAGGTGGATATAAATATGGCCAAAATTATTTGATTGCATATGGATCTTTCTATTTAGAAGACTCGTGGAATATATATATATATATGTGTGTGTTGGTTTTTTTTACAAAACAAAACACATATTTTCCCCAAAAACCATGTTGGTTTTGTTTGATAGAACAAGAATAATTTTTGGACACTATATTGTCTAGCATATGTGTTGATATTCAATGGAACATACAAACGTGCCACTATACCTATTTGATTTCTTACATTGATTGGAATTGAAGGCCCGTGTGTTGCAAATGAGAGTATGTGAGTATTGTGTTCGAAACCCCCACATAAATGCTAAGTTACGAGAATAATTGACATTCCTAGTTTGGAGCTACACAAGAAGATAGTAGTCTATATTCACTAGGTTGAGTTGTAATCATATTATTAGTTCTATAATGTTGTAAGGTTCTATGCTATGATTAAAACTTGGATCCCTAGAAGAATAATTTTGAGTTCTAATTTTTTTGTTAGAATCACTCTTGAGCAAAAATTCACACAATTTAGTTAGGTGTTCATCAAATAGATGTCTTGGACAGTAACTACGATATCTAGATAGCATATCATTGACTTTGATTTGATCAAACAAATAAGCATTCGCTACATACATTTGAGAAGTTGCAAAGTATCTACAATGTTCTCTCTCATATTGCTTGACAACAATAAGTTTATAGAATCCCTCTAGCATTCCAAACTATCTACAAAATTCAATCAACTTTTAATTGATCTTTGGATCAAGGATCCTTTCCCTAGACACTTAGATTTGATGCATTTGGAAAAAATAAGAGCTACATAAAATGGAGTTGTCAAAGTTGTTCACCAAATAATCAAAATGACGATAATGCAGAATGGATTAAGTATGCATGCCCATTAATCATATTTTACAATCAAAGTAAAAGTGTGGTTTTTGTCCCTATTGTTTTGTTAACAACCTAGATTTAAACCTTAAAAACCTTGGAATATAAAATAATTAAATTTAAAACCTTAATTTAATAAAAATATATTAATTTAAAGATTAAATATTTATTTTCAATAAAAGAAACTAAGAGGTAAACTATATCACATCAAGGGTAGAACGAGTGGTTGGGTCTAACGATGTTAATTTAACCCACCTCGGTTCGAATAATCTCTAACCTTGGCACACGATTGCAGGATTTGAGTGTAAAAAATGGGGGTTATAGTGGCATCCCAAAGGAATTGACCCTAGGTCTCATGGGTGATATTCTACCTAGTTACCAATTCCCCTAGTCTAAATATACAAAAATAAACTAAGAGGTAAAATCTCAAAATGAAACCCAATATAAGTGATGATCTTAGTGAGGATTGAACTATGAAAAGAGAATAATTAGTCAACACTTTGTCTTTGATTTCAAGGATTATTAGATGGAAATTAGCAATTCAAAGTTAACTCGAAATACTTGCAAATCAATTGTCATAGATATATAAAAAAATTCCAAAAGATCGTGATCTAACATATACAATTCATTATTACAACCAACATAATAAGGATTACCAAATTTCTGTGAAACATGAAATTTACATGAAATAACATAAGACAAAAAAAAACTCAAGCAAAATGTTAATTGTTTGTTCTCCTCTGCGAACTATTTATCTCAAAGATAGGGTGGTGTGGTGCTTCATCCAACCAAGAAAACTGAATAAAACATCCATTTGACTATACATCCTTGGAAAAATCATCTATGCCAAGTGAAGTACTTGAAAGTATATGAAATTAAGTTGTTTGAAGAATGTTAAAAGAAAATCAATAAGCATTGTGAAGGATTTATTAATAAAAATTATGGTTCATCATAAGCATTATGAAGGATTTGTTGAGAGAAAATATGGTTCAATATAAGCATTGTGAGAGATTTATTGATATCAAGCATGGCATCCACAAAAATATAAAATCACCATGGTATGCTTAGTGAGTTTAGCCACAGGCGTAGATAACTTACCTCTGTGTCCACCAGGCCAGTTCCTTCCACATACACATTGCAGGGAACCTTGGAAAATCAACCATGGTTCTTGAATCTCAATTCTCCACATTGTAAATTCTAAATCCAAATCATGCATTCATATTCAAATTTTATGATCCAGGTGGATATCGGTGGCCACCCACCTTTTCCGACTGGCTCAAAACAATTTTTTGGCAATTTTGGCAATTTACTATTTTTAGCAGTTTTTAACTTCTTGGGACATTTTGAGGGGCTAAATGAAGGTTTTTCATGATAGAGATTCTCAATGATAAAAAAAAAGGCTTTGATTGATCCCCCAAAATTAATCTCCTCGACGATACCTTTCCAATGAGCTATCATGCGCCCCAAACAGAGATCGTATGCCAAAGTTACACCCTCGAGAAGTTGATACACCAAACTACCCAAAACGAGATCCACAAAACTGTTGGATTTTCATCTTCCGGGGTTAGGGTTTTGGATTTTATTTATGATAAAAAGGACTTTGGATCCTCATTGTAAAATCATCTTCTTGCGAATGAGAGTATTCATCACATCTCTTCTCAGAGATAAGCTGCTGCCATTGTAGCGAGTCTTTCACTCTGTATTTTTACAGTCTTTGTACATTTTTGTTCATTAATAGAAAATTGTGTATTACTGTATCTTTGTGTTTATGGTTTCATATCTGATACATTTCTTTTATATTATTGGATATCCACAATATCTTTGTGCATTTATTTATTATATCTCTTCTCTCATTTTGTGCCGAAAATAATTCAGATCAGTGGTATCAAAGAAGGATGCTCTTGATCATTTTTTCAATGCATGTCCTCGATGAGCTCTAAGTATGGCAAGTTGGGTCTTGAGCTTGTCTCTCTTGAAGACAATCGCTCTCACACACCCAAGAAACCCTCCATGGTGAAAGAAAAGAAAAATGACGGAGTAGACGATTCTATCAATCTGTTGCTTGAGAAAGCTCTCACGCGACAGAGGGACAAAATAATGGAGAATTTTTCCCACATCCTTCAACATCTGTCGATAGAAACAGGTGCATATTCATCAAACAACCACTTTGGAAGCACCTCTCCTTTCAAGGTACAGGTTAATTTTGATATTCTTGTATTTGAAGGTTAGATAGATGCGTATGCCCTAGGCAAATGGTTAAATATGCTAGAAGGTTATTTCTCTGTTCACCATTTTTCTGATAGGGAAAATGTCACCTTCACACTCCTTAAAGATCTCCCCCATGTCAAACATTGGTGGGAAAATTACTGGGAGCAAAGTTCCACAGAAGGGTTTGGAATATATGGGGTCGATCCCACTTGGGATTTTTTTGTGGACGTGGTAAAGGAACAATATTACCATGTTGGCAACTATGAGGACCAGTATATTTGATGGACCACACTGAGGCAAGAGAGGGGCCAAGAAGTTTTGGATTTCACCAATACCTTCCATACCTTGCGCACCAAGCTGAGTATCAAAGACTCTGAACGACATTTGGTTCTGAAATACCATGGGGCTCTACATAGATACATCCAAACTTAAATGTATTTTCTCGACATCTCATCACTCGGTGTTGCTTATCGATATGTTGTTAAAATCGAGCAGAAATTTAAGCACCACAACAAATGGGATTTTGGGTCTGCAAATATGCAACAACCAAAGTATGATAAAGATGACCCTAACAAACAGTCTCCCAAAAACCAGTCTAAGCCACAGGAAAAGAAGGGTCATGGGAAGACAAAGAAGGACACCGGAAAATTGTGCAATTTCCATAAAATCCCCCGGCACAACACCGAGGAATGTCGCTCAAAACAATCATTGGTGGTCGAGATCAAAGACAAGGAGCCAAACCCTGATTCAGAATCTGATTTTGAAAATAATGGTAAAATACAGGTCATCCATGTAGACCCCACTGCTATTGTCACGACCACAACAATTCAACCAGAAGAACCAACAAATCCTGAACAAGGGGAACATCTTTTTGATTCACATATGTGGGTGAAGGGGACCCCACTACATTTTATTGTTGATAGTGGAAGCCAAAAGAGCCTCATCTTAGTAGAGGTCATCAAACAGTTGGGATTTTCGAAAACACCACACCGTCAACCATACAACATCGGGTGGCTTCGCCAGGGATGAGATCTTCGTTTCAGCCAACAGTTTCGATTCTCATACGACATCCATCCCTTCAAGGATGAGGTATTATGTGATGTTTCCCCAATGGATCTGTGATGTTCTTTTTGGCCAACCATATATGTGAAAGTGCCATGTTGTTTATGAGTCTCGACCTCGTAGTGTCATTGTTTCTCTGGGGGGTCATCTCTACAAAATACCAGAGGTAGTTCCGACTAATGTTCCACCTAAATAGTGTTTAAAGGTAGTATCTGATACTACAAAATTCAGATTCTTCACAATTTGTTCAAAAGGTGAACATAAAGATACTGCAACCACTACATCCTCAGCCCAAGCACCTTCTATCCAACAAAAGCAGGTCGAAAAGATTGCAAAAAAGTTTAAATATTCCTTATGCACACATGCATCTCATGTAGCCAGACTGGTTAAAAAGGTCCAACCCTTCTAGCCACATGTTCATGACAACCTTCAACAAGCTAAGCAATGCAACTTCTCCAAGAAGGCAAGCAACTCATCAAGATGCAGATTCAACAAACGCTTTTCCCTCTCCCCTAGAAACCCAACACAATGGAGACCATTGTTTCCTAAGTAGTTAGGATTGATCCAGGTCGATATCGGTGGCCACCCACCTTTTCCAACTGGCTCAAAACAATTTTTTGGCAATTTTGGCAATTTACTATTTTTAGCAGTTTTTAACTTCCAGGGGCATTTTGAGGGCCTAAATGAAGGCTTTTCAGGATCGAGCTTCTCAATGATAGCTAAAGGATCTAATTGAGCCCCCAAAATGAATCTCCTTGGCGATACATTTCCAACAAGATATCGTGCGCCCCAAACGAAGATCGTATGCCAAAGTTACACCCCTGAGAAATTGATACACCAAACTACCCAAAATGGGGTCCACAAAATTGTTGGCCTTTCATCTTTCGGGGTTAGGGTTTTGGATTTTATTTATGATAAAAAGGCCTTTGGAGCCTCATTGTAAAATCATCTTCTTGCGAATGAGAGTAGTTGTCACATCTCTTCTCAGAGATAAGCTGCCACCATTCTAGCAAGTCTTTCACCCTGTATTTTTACAGTCTTTGTACATTTTCGCTCATTAATATAAAATTGTGTATTACTGTATCTCTGTGTTTATGGTTGCATCTCTGATACATTTCTGTTATATTATTGGATATCCGAGATATCTTTGTGCATTTATTTATTATATCTCTGCTCGCATTTCGTGCCGAAAATAATCCAGATCATTTTATGTCAGTAGGTCATTCAGTAAGCTAGGAAAGGCATTATATAGGGTTGAAATTGTTCCATATAATTCATGAATCTGTGAACTATGGGGAATTTTTTAGTAAACATTACCTTCAAACCACAAATTGGGGATGAATGTAACTATAAGCTCCATTTACAAGAAGGATAAAAGGGGAAATAACTCCCATAAACCTCCATTCTTATAAATTGGGGGTGAATGAAGGGTTTAATTAGAATTTCATATGGTAAAAATGGTTTTTATTTTCCCTCCCTCATATCTGTAGGTGGGATAACTATTTTCTGGATAATTTTTTTTAATAAATGTCGGGATGACAATAGTAAACCCCTTCTATACAAAAAAATCACCCATTGAAAATTTCAAACCCCCAAATTTCATCCATGGGTGAAATTTCGCCCCTAAATTTTTTCTTGGTCTATACCCTTTTGCATCTTCATAATATCCAAAAAAATGCACTTCTCACTTTTAGGTTGTAATGCTTTATTTTTCTCAATGGGAATGGGATCCCACACTTCACTACCAAACACACATTAGTGTTTACATCTGGTTTAATTTTACTTCATGCTTCTTCTGGTGTTATATTTTTTAAAGCCTTTGTGGGAGTGTGATTGATTATGTAATTGCACAATTAATGGATTTTGCCAAAAAAATGAAGACTTAATATTTTAGATTGGATCATACATTTTTCCATTTCCTTTAATGTGTGATTACTTTTCTCAATAACACCATCTCATTGTGGTGTATATGAAATGGTGTGTTGCATTTGAATGCCCTGTGTAGTGAAATAAGTTGTAATTTTGTTGTTAACTTGTTCACCTCCATTATTTGTTCTTAACTTCTGTACTTGATGTCCAATTTTTTTCTATACAAGGGCCTTGCATGTCAAAAACTTCATTGTTAAGTTCTAAGAAATAAACCCAAGTGTGCTTGGAAAAGTCATGAATGAAGAAGTAATTGAACTCGGAGAAGGAAGAAGTTCACACAAATCATTATGAACAAGTTGTAAGGGGGCTAAGATGTGACAAGAGACACATTTGTCAAAACTATATCGATGGCGTTTGTTGAGAATATAGTCAATAAAAACACCATCTTTGCAAGAAATGAGAGGAAGACCGATAAATATACTTTGATTATATCACTACTACAATGAGAGGTAGTTTAGATGACTAAATCACTCATGCCAAAGTTTTCTCAAGTCATTGCTATGAGAAATAAAAATTGATGGAAAAGAAGATGACCAAAAGTTGTCAAATTTGTAAAACCTGGTA
This sequence comes from Picea mariana, assembly GCA_032191745.1. Taxonomy (NCBI): domain Eukaryota; kingdom Viridiplantae; phylum Streptophyta; class Pinopsida; order Pinales; family Pinaceae; genus Picea; species Picea mariana. Next base: position 27,063 of record JASDQU010243167.1, read on the forward strand.
ATATCATCAACAATTCTAGTTGCTAGGACGTACTTAAGATCTTTTAAATCATTGATTAAAACTTGGTGAGGTGAAAAAACTATTGTTTTACCTTCACTTAAATGAGTGATTTGATATACTAATAGAAGGTTGTAGGAGAGACCTGAAACATATAGTACATTCTTAAAATGACCATCATTTGGCTAAATTGTTCCAGACCCTATGACACTAAGAGATCTATCATCACCAACAAATATTTGTGGTGGTAAATTCATTAAGATCAGAAAAAATGGATTTATCCTTAGACATATGATAAGATGCTCCAAAATCTATAAGACACTCATTAGAAGAAGAAGTAGATGTTGTGTTGAAGGAAAAAACAGAAAAAGAAAGTGCATGTTTGTGAGAAGAAGAGTTGGGAGAAAAAGAATAAAGATTGATGTTGTGCTTCTTCATTTTTGCTTCTAAGGCCTCCATCTTCTTAAAACATTTAGATTATACATGACCATATCTCCCATAAAAATTGCAATATCTCTCAATCTTCTTACTTTTTTATTTTGGTCCATTGTCACCATTGGCAGTAGAAGTTAGTTGAGAGGGTTTGAGACCCCTCTTTTGTTTGTTATTGCGAGGATGTTGCTTCTTTGGATGCTTGGATTTATCCATATGTTGGGATACTAAGGCTTTTTTATATTTGCTTGTAGTGTTAATCAGTCCAAGATTCAAGAGCTTATATTTCTCTCTAACCAAATAATCGCAAAAAGATTCAAGAGAGGGTGGTTTGTAAGTATCCCCTAAAGCTTCTCTAGTGGAGTGAAAAGTAGATAGGAAAACAAAATATGCACTACCAAGCTTAGCAAGAATATCATATATACATCATTCATCCTTCATTTTATTTTGTAGTCTTCAAGTAAAAGTCTGAGTCTTTTGGACTTAGATAGATAATATGCAATGCAAGAGAAATCACTAGGAGAAGTCAATTGGTTTTCAATTTAGTGGGCTCCAATGTCATTGTTTTTTCGAAATACAATTTCTAGGTTTTCTCAAGTTTCATATAGGTCATCAATTCCATAAAGGTGAAACCGTAAATCACTATATATGGACATTCCAATTAATCCACATTCTTTCTCATTTTATTATCCCATTTATCTTACTTTGAGACATCAATGAGGGTAGTTTCTTTTTCCAAGGAAATTCAGTAAAGTTCTTTACTTTGTAATACATCCTCCATACAAAATTTCCTGAGAAGTAGTTTGAAAGGGTAAGCAAAAAGTCACTTGAACTAGCCATATTAAAATATGGAGGTATGGCATCAAAAGAAAAAAATAACTATCTTGATGGAAAGCTTTCGAAAAAAATAGATAGTTTAAAAAATGGCATTGACAATTGATTAGGATGTCAAAGTTATGTCATTTTTAAGAAAATCATGAAAGGTAATCAAAGTAGGTATAGGTTGGTTCACATGGTGATGGATGCACAATGAGGTCGACGAGTAAAAATAATTCTCTTCTTCTTTCTAACTTTGCCTATAAGCTCACTTTTACAAATAAGTTAATTTTACATGAAGTGACTCACTTTATAAAATAAGTTAGGATCACTTTTACAATGAATTTACTTTAGAAATTAAAGTTGCATTTAAAAATTACTTAAAAAAAATTAAAATTACTTTATAGTGATACACTTTAATAATTTAAGTGATAACTTAAGGTTCCATTAACTTTTTCAAAAAATAACTTAATGAAAAGAAAGACTTGAACTCGAGATCTCTTATTTAATAAAGTAACTTTCAATCAAGTGAGTTAATGTAAAATACATAGCAAGTATTATGAAAGAGGAGAGTTTTTTTTTTGCCGTAAAGTGTGTGCTCACCCCAAAAACCCTTGTTTTTGCTTGCAAAAAACTTAAACACAACTACACACAAAAACAAATGAATTTTCAAAAATAAAAACTGAAACTTTACAAGATCGAAGTTAGATCTCAGTTAACCTTCTCTAAAATGCAACTTTTCTCTTTGTTTATGATTTGTTGAGATGACAGAAGGCGCAAAAAAAAGAGCATATGCAGAAAAGAAAACACTTTACACTCTATTTTTTATTTGTCGAGATTGCATGAAGCACATGAAAAAGAGCATGCACATACCAAAAAGAGTAGCAAATCGAGAATATAAACAAAAAAACTGAAATGTTAACATACTATATATTAAAAAAAATTGTAATGAATGCCTCCAATTCTGATAAGAATAGCCATATCTTGAGCAAATGAAAACTTTTCAGGTGAAATCAAAAGTGTTTCCAATTGAAATTAGTGCTTTAGACACAATGGAATATCCCACTCATCCTATAAATGCACATAAATAGCAAAACCCATAAATATTTTGATGCATGCAATGACACATGTTCATGATATCGATCAACAATGGGAGTGGGTCTTCATACGATCTCTAATACCATGTTTGAAAAAAGGTATTTCCAAACAAGTCAAACACCTTAAACAATTTCTCACACAAATATATTGAATATTAGTACACTAGTGTATTATGTGGTTAAAACCCTCAAACAGGGAAACACTCCATGACCCCAGCAAGTGTGACCACTTGAGACAATATATTTATGCAAAAGAAAAGAAGTTTACAAATGAGTTTCTCACAATCAATCATTATTAAATTACCCTCCATGCTCTTAAATAGATATCATGGACCAATCAGGTGTTAATCAATAGATCAATATAGTCATTAATATCGAGTAGAATATAAAATGTTAGATCAATTTATGTATATAACATATCATGGCCATTGTATTACAAAACTACAAATTCATACTAATGCATACTAAGGAAACACACTTTACTTAAAGACACATTAGACCAAGTTGATCTTAACTAACTAATAAAGAAAAATATCATTTTCATCCACCCAATTAGGAGTGCTCTTRAAGGAAAAGGTAACTAGTGCCACAYCATCCTTAAGGAATTGCACCTCTAGAAATGATCCCATGTGTACTCAGATTTACAAATATWTGTTGCACCTACGGGTCACATAATTAGTGTTCTACAATAGTCCCATTCAGGTTGGTCGTATACTCATACTTCTAAATATCATACCTCGACTTAGACCATTCTCCCTTTCACACTCTATGAATGCTTCAAAACKTAACCCCAATAGTCCCCAAACACTCTGACCAACTCATCTTGATTTGGGTSAAGAAACTACCCATCTTAAAAAAGTGGTTTTATAATAGGTAAGGCTCTTACAACAACATTCTAGGACCATGTATATTTCTCAAATACAATATGTCAATTGTTTGTAGTGTCAACTACCTTCTTGTTTGATGAGTAGGGTATGTCCACATAAGTCAAACACCTTAAGGAAATCGCTCACAAAAACATATTAAACATAAATACACCAATGTATTACATGGTTTAAACCCTTATAGAGGGAAACAATCCGTGGGGCCAGCTAATGCAACCACTTGCGGTAATATATTAATACAAAAGGAAAATAATTTACACATTAGTTTCTCACAATTGATCATCAGTGAATGACCCTCCATGATCTTTAAATAGAGATCATGAACCAATCGGGTGCTAATCCACATATCAATATAGTCATTACTATTGAGAAGAAGATGAACCATAAGATCACTTTATGTTTAGAACATAACCATGATTTTCAGATTAGTTAATTACAATTCATACAAAAGAAACATACTTTACTTAAAGACACATTAGACCAAGTTTCTCTTAAATAACTTCCAAGTGTCTAAATATCCTAGCATCCCCCCTTAATAACAACTTGGAATAGAATTGAAGGATTTATAAAGGTGACACAATAGGAGAAGGAAAGATTCATTAGAGCCTATCCACCCTTATCGACAACTTCTTGAACTCCTAACATATTAAATCAAAGTTTGGAAAACTTCGCTTCTATAAGAGACTTTGTGAAAATGTTTGTAACTTGATTATCTATAGGGGAAGAGTGCACTTTGAGAAGGTGATCCTAAAGAATATTTCTAATAAATTTCTATGTAGCTCAATGTGTTTGTTGTGCTAATGTGGAACTAGATATTTGGTAAGTTAAATGGCACTCTAATTATCGCACTTGATTGTGGTCAGATGTTGCTTCTAGAATCCGAAATCTAAAGGGGTCTATCAAAGTCACAAGGATTCTTGACTTGCATTAATTGTTGCTCAATACTTTTCTTTTGTGGAAGGAAGAGCAAGGGAATTTTCCTTATTACAATCCCAAGTGACAAGTCTGGAACTAAGACTGAAAACATAACCTGCATTAGACTTCCAATCATCAAGGCCACCAACCCAATCAAAGTTGGTGAAGCCAACCAACAAAGGAGTCCCCATTAAATAGTAAGGTATCCCAAACCGAATTGTACCCCTAAAATACCAAAGTATCATTTTTGTTGCTTTCCAATGGTTCTCATGGGTTGTTTTCATATATCAAGAAACAAAACCAATAAAAGAGGAAATATCAGGATATGCATGAGTCAAATACAAAAGGATATGAACTAACTGATGGTACAAAGTGGTATCTACTTTAAGTGTAGTGTATGTGGCAATAAGTTTGAATCTAGATTGGAAGGGATATGGGGTCGGTTTATAATCTTCCATGTGGAAGTGGTGAAGAAGGTCACGTGCACACTTGAATTGGGAAAGGGAAATTCCTTCCTCGGTTTGCAAGGCTTGGAGACCAAGAAAATAATGCAAGTGTATAAGTTTATCATTTCAAATCTCTTCTTAAGGCTGGATTTCACATGGGTTAAAAGTTTGGGGTCACTACTAGTGGGTATAAGGTCATCAACATAAAGAACAAGTGTTATGATATGGTTATCTAATTTCTTGGTATAGACATTGGGGTTGGAATGACATCTAGAAAATCTAGTTTCAAGAAGAAAGCTAGTCATTTTAGCATACCAAGCCCAAGGAGATTGCTTAAGGCCATAGAGAGAATTATTAAGGTGGTAAACAAGGCTAGAGTCATTCTGAATATAGCCAGGAGGTCGTTCCATGTAAATTTATTATTGTAAATCCCACTGCAAGATGGAAGATTTAGGAATCATCTGATGGACCTCCCATATATATGAAGCAACAAGGGATAGAACAAGGTGGGTGGAATTCATTTTGGCTATGGGGACAAATATTTTATTATAATCAATCCCTTCTACTTGATAAAATCCTTTGGAAACTAATTGAGCCTTATGTATTTCAACGCTTCCATCTGATGCATACTTAGTTCTATACACCCATTTAAATTTGATAATTTTTTTTCCTTTTGAAAGAGGTATAAGATCCCAAGTATCATTTTCCATTAAGGAATGATATTTCTCATTTATTGTTGAGTCCCAATTTGGATGGATAGAAGTTTCTGCAAATGTTTATAGATCACGAGTCTCTAAAACTTGATCCAAAAGAAAAGAGGCTTTCTATAAATATGAATGTGTACACTGCCAATATAAAGGATCACCGACAAGATCACCATCCACTTCTCATGTTATAAAAAACCATCTAGGAAGCTATGGTTCTAGTGCAGGTTCATTTTCAATGAACTCAATGAGAGGAAGTGAGTAGGAAAAGGTGGATTTTCATCCTCACTCTCATCATGTGAAGAAGAAACCAAAGTAGGATCACTAGAAGAGAATTTGGGAATATAATATGGAAAAATCATCAAAGATGGCTTGCAAGTAAAAGATGGCACAGCCGCCAAATTAGGGTTATAGGCCAAGAGAAATGCATCAAACTTAACATCTCTCCTAATAATAATTTCATTGGAATTAGGTTAAAAAATTAGATGACCTTTTACATCTTCAGAATGTCCAACAAAAATGCACTTCTCACTCTTAGGTTGTAATGCTTTCATTTTCTCAATAGGAATGTAAGCCCATGCTTCACTACCAAACACACAAAAGTGGCTTACATTTGGTTTAATTTTACTCCATGCTTCTTCTAGTGTTATACCTTTTAAATCATTTGTGGTAGTGTTATTAACTACATAATTTTCACTCCCTCATATTGGGTGGTAAGAAAGCGACCGACCTCAGGGTTGCCACCCAAGCCTAGTCGACACACATCTCCTCCTGAGACCAACACCCATCCCCTCTCTCCCACTCACACTCCATCAATCTATGAAACTAAGTATTGATCACCCTGCACATACAACCTAGCCTCCAAACTCTAATGAAGACATCGTCCATCCTTTTCGGGAGATCTACCATAGTCGGCATGCTCTCATCTGGAATGTCTTCTATATCACCCTCCCTGCTTTCATCACAACCTTTTCCATTACTCCTTTGACTATTCATTACCATGGCTATTATAGAGATATCCTTAGCATGATTCCCTCGTAATGACTGGCTTCTTCATTACTTATCCCCCTCGATCTCGGCCCCAAAACCTTCGTTCACCCCCAATCCCTATTGTCTACTCTATCAACCACCTGAATTATCGAGCTCTCATCCTCCCTCCTTCTATATATCCTCTCGCCCACCCCTATCCATGGCACAAGGTGGTAACTCTCAGGGAAGCTCCTCTAGTCACCATAGAGGGTGCTCTGGATCTCGACTTATCACAGTTACTGAGAATTCGGCCAAGTCTTACCAGGCCCACATCCCTCCTCATATTTGAGTCGAGATTAACCTTGTTGAAGCAAATGTTCATGTCCTTAGGCATTTCGTTACATATGAAGAGTTCCTTGAAGATGTTAGATCATGGGTCCTGAACACTGGTGGCATCCTCTCTATAGAGTCCTAGTATCTGAAGACCGTCGAAATTTACTGGTAGATGAAATTGTTGTTGGGGCAGAATCTAACCAACCATAAATAAGACAAACAATAAATTATGCTCCAACTTGATGAAATGCAGAATAAGCTTCGACTTCTAGATCACAAAATGAACCTGATGGCACAAAGAATAACTAGAATGGACCTCTCGACTGTGGAAGCGCCTCAACCCCAGGTGCCCGAGGTGAAGGGTGCCTCTTCTTCTTAGTTATTCTCATGTTTATAAGGTTTCTTAGCACAGTGGTTTATATGGAAAGTCGGGTTTTAGCACCCTTCCTCATAGAATAGTTTTTTGTTATGATCATAGTCCTAG
>JASDQU010243167.1:105979-116780 GCA_032191745.1 Picea mariana
TCATGGAACACGGGGTTCACTGAAAGCTTCACACAACTCTGATTATCACAATATATCACAGTCGAATCCAACACTTAATCAAATAGTCTAGAAGCCATATTGCTTCTGTACAAGCGTCATAAGCTACAATATATTATGCTTCTACAGTTTTGAGTGAGACAGAATTATGTTTCCTACTAGCCCATGATATCATAGCAGAGCCCGGACTAAAACATATACCAGAAGTACTATTTCTATCATTTTCCCTCCCTGCCCAATCTGAATCGGTAGATCCATGTAGTTGTATGTCACCATTTGAGGCATATCTCAAACCATAATTTAGTGTCCCATGAAGATATCTCAAAATGTGTTTTGCATCTATCCAGTGCGCATGTCTAGGTTCCACCTGGAATTGGCTCAACATGTTCACAACAAAGAAAATGTTCATTTAGGTATTAACCAAATACATCAATGAGCCAATCAATTGTCGGTAYAGGGATGAGTCTACTGGATCATAATCAAAGTCTCTCAGCTTCCTCAGATCTGTCACCATGGGAGTTGCCATGGATTTKAAATGCATCATCCCAAACTTATGAAGGATATTTACAACATACTTCCCTTTYCCTAGGAATATTTCACCATGCTTCTGCCATACTTATAGTCCCAAATAATAATGCATGAGACCAAGATCCTTCATATCGAATTCAKAGGCTAACTCYCTCTTACACTGAATAATGAGAAKCTATGCACCTCTAAGAAAAAAAATCATCAACATATTGTAGCATGATCATAGGTGCATCATTCACAACCTTGTAATAAAGGTTTGGATCAGCATAGCTCTTGGAAAATCCAAGTCTCATCAAGTAAYAGTCAATTCGTTCATACCAAGATATTGGAGCTTGCTTGAGTCCATACAAGACCTTCTTTAATTTGCATACCATCTGATGTAAACTYCAACYCATGGATGTTGCAAGAGATATGATGGCTCTAATAGAGGTATATTTGGAAACTGGAAAAAACGTCTCATCGTAGTCTTCTCCCTCCTACTGGGAGAACCCTCTAGCCACAAATATTTCCTTGTATTTATTGATACTCCCATATACTACATGCTTTATMTTGTAAATCCATTTTGAAGTTACTACAAAATTCCCTTCAGGTCTAGGCACAATTTCCCATACATCCTTTTTCATGATGGATTGATATTATTCCATCATAGCCTCCTTCCATTCTTTCTTCTTGAATGTTAATTCAAAGGTGGAAGGTTTTTTGTTGACAAGATTTGTCATGAGTGGCACATAACTAGAGAATATTTTGGGCCTCTTGCTTTCCCTGAAGGTGCCACTAGGAGATTTATGTCTTTCTTCTTCATGTAAGGTGGATTTTAGCCATGTTGGTCATTTTTTGTTCTTGGGTACAACAATTGGTTCTACAGGTTCAAGTGGTTGGTCTGGTTCTTCACTAGGATGTTCTAGAGAACATGTACTTTCTTCCTTTGGATCTTCATGTTCCTCTTCATCATTGGAGTTCATGGAATCTTCTATAGATTTCCTTAAGGCGATCTTCTCCTCAAAAGTCACACCCCTACTTATTTCAACCTTCTATTGATTTGGGACATAGATTCTATAAGATTTTGATGTTTCATTATATCCAAAGAATATTCCCTTCTTTCTTGAAGGTTCCAACTTCTTCCTTTTGTCCTTGGGAACATGGATGTAGACATGACAACCAAACATCCTTAAGCATTCCACACTTGGATTATTTCTAGAGAAGGCTTCTTCTGTAGTCATGTTCCTCAATATACGATCAATATTTCTATTCGAAATATATATAGTTGGCATAGTTGCTTCTCCCCATAGAAACATGGATAGATTATGTTCATTCATCATTGCCTTAATAAATTCTTCAATGGATCGGTTCTTTCTTGCTTCCACATCATTCTGTTAAGGATTATGTGGGACAATTATCTCCCTCCAAATATCAACTGCTTTACAAAAGGAAATGAACTCCTTGGAGGTATATTCTCCTCCATTATCATATCTTAGTGTCTTGATCATCTTACATGTCAATTTTTCCACTTCAGCTTTGAATTCTTGTAACTTGCCAAATACTTCATCTTTTGTCTTTAACAGATACATCCAGGTATTTCTTGAGAAGTCATCTATGAATGTCACATAGTAAAGAGAGCCTCCTAGATACTTCACTAGCATAGGACCACATACATTTGAGTGTATCAGATCCAAGATCTCCTTGGATCTATTCTCACTACTTGGGAATGGCTTCTTAATTTCTTCCCAAGTGCACATCCTCTACAAACACCTTTGTGTACTAATTGTAGTTCTGGTATGCCTACAACCATCTGCTTTAGAGATGGAAATTCTTGATAATGAAGGTGAGCATACCTTCTATGCCATAACTCACTAGGATTGAGTTAGTCATGTACAAGAGCTTGAGAATTCTGACCTAGGATTTTATAGCATCTTCCTTCACGAATACCAATGACTCCAGCATCTTCTATTTTTGAATCTTTAGACCATACAAGAAATTTTCCATTGACAAAGGCTATTCTATCTCCTTTGTCTTCCAAGCAAGAAATAGATACTAAATTCTTTTTCAAACCAGGAACATATAAAACATTGCTAAGATGAACATTGTTACATGATTCCATTTTGATAGAATCTTTTCCAATTCCCTTGACTGCATAAGAGTTCTTGTCTCCAAGTTCCACTTTATGAGATGTTTCATTTTCCTTCATGCTTGAGATATTTTCACGATCATCTTTCATATGTCTTGAAGCTCCACTATTGATCAACCATGTGTCGTCTTCAAAAGATCATGTAAGAGCTGAGTAGTAGAAGAAATCTACTTCTGCATGCTTGGCTTTCTTTGAAGGTTCTTCATCATCGACAGTTGATGCATGGTGTCTTTCCTTTCTCTTCTTTGCTAGTTTAAGAAAATTCTTTTTGTAGTGGCCATACTCATGGCATCCAAAACATTGTACCTTTGACATATCTTTCTTATGATTGAATTTCTTTCTTGAGTCAAATATTTTCTTACCTCCATGTCTCTTCAACTGTGTTGCATAGGCTTGAGCATCCTCTTCCTTTTGAGATCTTCCCTTTGAGTTCATCCTTGTCTCTTCTTGTGTACAACAGGTCCAAAGTTCTTCCAACATCGGAAACTCCTTTCTTGATTTCATGCTTGCAACAAATGCATCCCATGATCTAGAAAGGCCATTAAGTGTTATATTCACAATTTCCTTTTCTGGAATAAATTCTTCAATAGCTTGTAGTTGATCCATCAACTACTAAATCCTCGCAAAGTATGAGGCTACATTGTCATCCTTATTCATATTTGTGTCACAAAGTTCATTCTTCAGACTCATCACTTGTCCAATATTTATGATAGAAAAAAGGTTAGTTAGGGAATCATACATCTTCTTGGATGAGTCAAGATTGAATATGTAGGGTATCAAGTGATCTTTGATAGAGTTCACAATGATATACATAGCATTGATGTCATTGTCCTTGAACTTCTCCATTGCTACAACATTCTGCGGTTCTTTCTCTCTTCATGCTTCAAATTGTGGTTCCACGATCTTACCCTTCGCGATATCTAGTATTTTGTTCTTGACAAGGATCAGGTCAGTCCTTGTCTTCCATGCTATGAATTTTGAAGCTCGTTCTAGCTTGTTTTCTGACTTCATGGAGTAAGTCATGACTACCTTTGACTTTGACTTTGACCCAAAAATTCAACCTTGACATTTTTTCTAGTTGAAGGTACCAAGAGGTGTGCTAGGCTAAGGCGCACTAGAATGTCCAAGAATCATGCCAAACGTATCACTTGAAGTGCCCAAAGAGTAAGGTTGGGGTTTGCTACAACTATGAATTTAGAAACCCTAGTTGCAGTTGCAACTGGTGCCACAACAATCTTGCCAAGTAATTGTCGATCTACCTTCCATTGGTTAGACTGTTATGAAGGTAGTGTGGGCCCATAACCTGTTTAAATATTCAATGTGCCTATTTTACCATAGACAATATCACAATATTTTCACCCAACCATAGGCACGTAGCCAACCCCGAGAACCTTAACCTTTGATAAATAGAATTATTATGGAAGAAAAACTAGACCCAACAGATAACCAAGAGAATGCACCTTTCTCCAAAGATAGTGCACCAAGCAGAAAGTCCCAAACCATAGACCAAAACTAGTCACCACTGCAGTAGATGCAACTCTCCTCCAAACTTGCGCACTACTTGTCTTATATGAGATTGTGAGTGAGTGTGTCACAAAATGATCTCTAGCACCTTCTATTTATAGTGCTCCTTGTCAACTGTCTAGGTCGACTTCTCCTTTTGGAGGGTAATACTTTAATATTATTTATTCTACTAAGCTGACTTGTCTTCTAGGGTTTTTACACATATGTTTAGGGTTTCACTTGCTTCCAAAATATTCTATTCTATCCAAAGGTTACACATGGAGGTTAATACCTCCAACAGCTACCATAATATCAATAGGGCCATCCTAAGATCTATTGTAATTTCAATGTTTCTCTATCTATCATGTACTCCAAGTATCCCCATGATTTCCAGCTAATTCGACTTCTAAATCCTACACAAGTGTTGACTGAAATGATGATTAATGTGGAATACAAATGTTTAGGCAGTGGAGGAACACATATGACACCAACAAGAGGTTCTCAAACCATTGAAGGACAACTTGGTTATGGCACAAAATAGGATGAAACAACAAGTAGATCAACATCGCAATGAAAGGGAATTTGAAATGGGGGATTGGGTTTTTTGAGGCTACATCCATATAAACAAATTCCCCTCGAGTAACAAAAGAACAATAAATTAGCACACAAATATTATGTCCCCTATAAGGTGTTGAAAAGGATTGGAAGTATGGCTTACAAATTGGAGTTGCCTTCATCTTCACGTTTACATCCAATCTTCCATGTTTCTTACTTAAAGAAGGTAATCGGTGAGAATATCCTAGTCCAAACTATTTTACCAGAGATTAATGAAGAAGAGAAAAACATACTAGAACCAGAAACAATCCTTGAAACAAGTATTAAGCATCTACTTAATAGAGTAATTACTGAGTACCTCATCAAATGGAAGATCCTACCGGTGGAAGAGGCAACTTCGAAAGATGATTTATTCATGCATAAACACCCACAATTACTCAAGTGTTGAGGACAACACTTGTTTGAAGGAGAGGGGCATGTTAATCCCTAGACAAAGCTCCATGTTAAGTATAAAACCCCTTATTAAGCTCTAGATATTGAATTATTAAATTTCTAGTGGTATATTTGTATGTAGGCTAGAACCCTTCGTTGTACCCTTTCATTATAGTTGTACCCTTTGTCTCCTATATATATACCAAGTAGACCTAGTCTTAGGATCATCTCATCTCATCTTGTACATTGAATATATTGTAAAAGGAGGTTTCCCCCTCGAAGTGGACTATTATTCACTAGATTTTTATCATTCTCAAGGCGTTGGTTCATAATAAATAATAACTAAATTATTCATTTATTGTCAAAAATTTATTTATACTTAGTAAATCATTTTTAGTCATTTAACAACATTGTTTTGTAATTACTATTTTTTTTTTACTTTTTCACATAGATTGATTGATTGAATTAAACAAATACATAATGATTAAAATGTAATGATAGCATAACTTTTATCTTGAATATTGTAAGTATAAGTTTTTATCATTTTTAATTTATGAATATTTCATCTACAATAAAAACTTGAAAACACTTACAAGATGTTAAACAAAGATTATTATTATTATTATTATTATTATTATTTGACATCAAAAACTATATTTAAAAGCATATGAACCAAGAAATTAGAAATAAACAGAGGAATAAGATATTGAAAATTTACAATAATTAATATTGAAATGTTAAGTTTAATGAAAACTCTCCAAACCACTCATCCAGTAGAGGTAATATGACCAAAGTGGATAATCATTGCTCCAAGATCAAATAATAGCACTAGTAGTTTTAGTAATCTAAGACCCAAATGGCACGTTGATGCTCCAAGACCCAAATGGTGCATTGGTGTTCTCTGACCAAATTGGAGCATTGGTGCGCCCCTAACAAAGTGTAACATTGATCGATATATTAGGAGCACTAGTGCTCCCCAACCAAAGTGAAGCACCAATGATCATAACCAATGTGGAGCATCGATGTTCCCTAATCAAAGTGGAACATAAGTGCTCCCCAACCAAAGTGTAGCATAAGTGCTCCCTGACTAAAGGGAAGCATCGATACTCCCTAGACACCAAGGAATTACATTGTGTAGCTTAGAAAAACTATGTGAACCTACAACTAGAGGGAGGTGAAAACCTCTTTGGAAAATACCCATGATGTGCAAAAATTTACTTAATTCTTAGTTGAACTTTCGCTCATTTGCTAGTCATATTCATTGTTATCAAAATCTAAAACAAATCCACCATTAACCTACAAAAGAGAGGTAAAACCCTCAAATTGAAAAAAAATCTAGGTAAACCAATGAAGAAATTAGATGGTGAGAAATGAAAATTAACATAAATGAAATCAATAATGAGGAGAAATAGAATAATGAAGAGAGAAAAGAAGGATTTTTTCACTACATTTCTCTTTGTCTTTCCCTACATTCATGCCACTATTTGTATTTCATAATCGCCTCCTCTTCCTCTTATGTCACATGAAATGTCGAAAGGAAACAAACCCTAACTTTTTCCTCATTTTAGTAGTTGTATTGTAAGTTTTCATGCCTCCTTTAATATGTTCAACAAAGATAAGAATTATTGTTTGTTGCTTCAATGTATTTAGAGCATCGGTGACCCCTAACCAAACATAATCACTCGTGTGCCTAGACCAATTTAGAGTTTTATCGCATGATTTGTAGTTAGGGCAAATCCCAACCAAAACAACAAACATGTGACACAATTGGGGACACCTATCACTGTTGCCTCAATAGATATCCCCCTTGCTTTAGTGATGGACAAGTCCAACACAAGGGAGGCTTCCCTTGTGACCCTAAGGGAAGAAGGATCACAATGTTTGATGGCACAAAGGTTCCCTTATTGGTCAAGATCTAAGATGAACTTGGTGCTAGAGAAGAGATTCTTTGGAGTTGATAAATGATTTCCAATGTTGTGTACCTACAAAAAAATGTTATACAATCCAAAACAAGACAATATTTGATGAAATGAACCCCAAAACAAGCGGGAAAACAACAAGATGTCTTGTTGTCCCAAAATTATAATAGCTACAAATTAGACCATCAAAATTAGCATATGACATTGGACAACAAGGCTTGTAATTAGTAAACAATATTCCAATGTCGAAACCAATATTTTGATGTCAAAGGACAGTTGTAAAAGAGTGTTATCAACAATTTTTATGATAGCTATGTGGTTATAGCAAACGTTTTCTACAACAACAAATTCTATTCATTAAAATCAACAAACAAATATTCCAATGAAAATCCCTAACTTGTTGATTAGTTTCCAATATTTGTATGCAACTTTCAGCAGTCAGAACTGAGAGAAGACAAATTTAAGAGAGTGGTTTTCTTCGGACCTAATGTTTGTGGCATTAATTTAATTATAGTAGTAAGTAAATCCCCTTCAACCAAAACGCCTTGGTAAGGGAGAATAACCTATGATGAGTGCAATCAAGCCAAATTAAAACGATTTCAAAATGAGCTTATTTCACGTATTCCAATGCAACAATTTACATTCTCCAATGAAATTAAAACAATTTATCCTTGTGAAATGGAGTCAAATAATACTATAAGATAAAGAGGGAGAGATAAATTGAACCTTGGTTTTGAACCCTTACAAAACCAAGTCATCCTCCTTTCCTCAAGATGTTCTAGTGATTTAAATTGAACTAAGAAAAGATCTTCTTAGGGTGTAAACACTCTTACTTCCTAGAAGATTAACCCTAGCCAAGATTTTGCAACAGGGGTGTAGGCCCTTCTATTTTCTATATCAAATCTTGAACAATTCCAACACAAACAATGAAAGATATTTAGTGGAGGGTGTACACCATTGTACTTCTCTTAGGGTTTAAAATTTAAAATCCTTGAAAAAATATAAGCAATTGTAGAAATATACTCACAAGAAGATAGATGCCAAACCTAATTTTTTACCAAACATCATCCACATTCATCCAAGATAAAGCCTCGAGAGAAATCGATTTGCTCCAAAATGTCAAAGACAAACCTTTTTCCACAATGCACAAGAGAAAATAAAGAGGCCGAAATTTTCCTTAGAGAGGGAGAACCCCCACAAGTGAGTTATGTTCAAATGAAAATGACTCGCCTCTATTTATAGAGGAAAACCCAAGTCATAATTTGTCCACATTACAATTAAATCCTTATTTTTAGGTCAAAACCAAAATTAGAATGCTTAACTAACTAAACGATTTGTTCTTTTTTCCCACATAGGCTACAAAATAGAAAAATGATGGCATAGAATCCCATAAAATATTCTCCAATGTGGCATGTGTAAAGATAATCCTCCCAAAGCTAGGACACTATGCTACTAAGGTGCCATGTCATCCCCAAATCAATAAATAATGTGGGGTCTCAAGCCTACAACACCACCTATTACACCAAATCTACCAAATGTCCCCTCAAAAGTGTGGCGTCATGTTGCAAAGGAGGGATGTTTGGGCATAGGAGGGTGACTCCATATCCTCTTCATGCTTATGGGCCACGTTCTCATGCTAGGGGCATCATACAAGGTGCAACATTCATCCTCCTAGGCCTCCAATGTGTGGGACACACCATCCATCCAATGGGATGTCAAGCCCCTATGAAGGTCCAAGTGGCTTAGTTCCTTCATGAATGACTTTCACCGGGAAAAGTCCTACAAAGACAACAAAATATGCCCTCCAAGGGTCCACAAGTCATATGAAACATGTCAAGTAAGCCACATTTAATAAAAGAACCACCCAAACAAGTGCAACAAGTCCCCCCTTTTCAAATCAAACAAATGCTCAAAGACCTTATAAACTTTTCCAAAATTAGGTATCAGAGGGGTGTCATGTTTCCCTATTAGGAATACCAATCCCCAATTCAAGGAATGTTTMCCAAGAAGACCCTTTCTAGACCATGTAATGAGTATGAAGTGGATTGGGGGAAGTACTCCTGGCCATGTGTTTCTTGACATATCATGGGCTCATATTGTCTCATGTATGGGTACCTTTCTGGAGGGTGCGCTGCATCCGTTCGTTTGTAATACAACAATTTTCCAAGCCTTTWGTTTGCCTTCCCTTTTTGGTGGTCTGAACATTGAGCACTATATTCAATGGAAAGAAAACAAGCACTACAAATTCACTTGAATTTAGAACACATTGAGTGCCATGTGCACTGGAAATCAAAGAACACCATAAGGCATTTGCCCATCAAGCGGGACACTTTTATTTGTTTATTTTAAAAGTCCTTTATTTTTATGGAGAAGCAATTCATGGATCTCGGGACCTTAGCGAGAGCATCTAGAAGGATGAATTATGGATTTTTATTTTTACACTGCTAGTTGTAACACCTCTAGGCCTTCATCCCCCTCTTCCCATGAAATAAGGTGCGGGACCTTCTTGGGGTCAATGAACCCAAAAACCCAAAAGATGAAGAAACGAAGGGGAAGAAGTGTGGAAAGTGGTAAGTATGAATGG
This sequence comes from Picea mariana, assembly GCA_032191745.1. Classification (NCBI taxonomy): domain Eukaryota; kingdom Viridiplantae; phylum Streptophyta; class Pinopsida; order Pinales; family Pinaceae; genus Picea; species Picea mariana. The sequence goes on from JASDQU010243167.1 coordinate 115,644, forward strand.
GAATGGTATGGTGACCCTTCAAGGAAACCCCCAGTAGCAACCCTTTTCCCGAGGGTGGCAAAATTACTAAGATACCATGTCAACTACCAAGGTGAAATAAGGCAAAAGATATAATTTCCAAGCAAACGTTCCATAATAAATAAAGGAATCTTTGCAACATGCTCAAATGCTTCAATTATTAAAGTGACACTTACCATGATACTGGACTTGTTACCTCGTGAAGAAATACTTGTTGTCTTCTAGGGGTCAACCTAGTGTGGCGGACGATGTTATGCTGCTAACGATGAGTGGTGATGCATGGTGGAGAGGAGGGGCTATATCTGCTTAATTTGGGCTCTATTGGTCAATCTGGCTTTTGACACTCCATGTCTTCCACCTGTGGACCTCGAGACATCATCTCCTTAGTTACCCCTAGGCTGGGGGGGTAACAAAGAGAATCAATGTGCTTGGATCAAAGTGAAGCACTGATATTTTTTTTTTCCATTGTCCCTTGAGTGCACATCGATGTACAAGCATTGGTGTGCTTAAACCAATTTGGAGCATCAATTCCCTTGGACCAAAGTGGAGTACTAATGTTTTTTCTGTTGTTTTCCCTTCAATGCATATTAGTATAGGATAAATAATGTGGAAAGACCAATCTATAGTACTAGGGTGCTAAAACAAAGTGGAGCACCGACATTTTTGGGGTTTTTTTCCCCTTTGGTGCACATTTGCTTAGAAGCACTAGTGTGCCTAAACCAATATGGAGTAATGATGTGCCTGGACCCAAGGGGAGAATTGATGTTTTTTTTGTTGTTGTCCCTTCTATGCACATAATTCTAGGAGAACCAATGCACCTAGACCAATTTGGGGTAACGATGCACTTGGACCAAAATGGAGCACTAAATATTTTTTGAGTTATTGCCCCTTTGGTATACATTGGTCTAGGAGAACTTATGCACCTAGACTAATCTAGAGCACCTGTGTGCCTGGATTGAAGTGGAGCACCAATGTCATTTTGGCTTATTTCCCCTCTAGTGTGCATGTGGCCATTGAGCATCAATCCTCTTTTGTAGTGAGTACATATGAGCACCTATGGAAAATTGGAGCACCGCGACCCAATTTCCACAAAAACCTCTACCTACCACCTACTAAAAA
>JASDQU010243167.1:141607-156683 GCA_032191745.1 Picea mariana
CCAGTTGCAGTGAAAGTTTCTATGAAGTATTGGGACTAATTTTAGGTTGTCCTAGTGTGCCTTACCCTAGCGCATCTCCAACTATATCTACACTGCAAGTTGAAGCACCTTGAAATTTTTGGGTTCGCCATTACTTACCGTATATATATATTGTATCACTATTTTGAGTATGATTGCAGGAGAAGAGATCTCTTACAATTGTAGATCCAGAGGGATCTTAGATCCGACACATTCAGAGAAACAACGCACTCCAGGTTTGATTGTTTTCATATGCCTCTAGCTGTTATGGAATTATGAACATCTAGGTTGCATTTTTTGAACTATTGAAGTTATGATTATCGTAATAATATTTGGTCAAAATTGAAGTTAGAAACTAACTTTAGTCAAATTATTATATTGATTAAGGTTGATATTTTGGAGTTTATTTGCCTTATATTCTCTAACTCGGATTTTTGTCAAGAAAGTATATTGTCTTAAGTACATAGGACAGGTTGAAGAGAATACTTGTCATCTTAAGTAAAGGAGACTCGGAAGAAAATCAACAACACTCATTCTTGAAGATAAGACTCCAGGTTCCAGGTTTGATTGATTAAATTAATAATTTTCCAATTTGTACATATCAAGTTTGATAATTGCTACAGTACTAGTTGTGACAACAATCTTTGAAAGGTTCTATTACTGCTAGATACAATGAATACTTGGAAACGTGTGAGTACTACTGATATAAATGATTATTGTACTTGTTTGCAAAATGAACTAACATCTCCTCTAGGAGATACTTTTTGTTTTTCTTCAAGGTAGGTCATCTTGGTTATTTTATAAATTCCATGAAGGTTACCATGGAAGAATGATTGATCACAACACTAGAAGAGTGTTGTTTCTATTATTGTATTTTTTATTTTGGATCTTGTTCTAGGCAGGTCACAAGCAATAGATCTGAGAAGGAGCCACTGTGATTATTTTTCTCATTCTTGTTTTATTATTATAAGAGTATTATTCTTGTCCACTGTTTTCCCCTTTGTTTTCCTTGTTCTAGGCAGGTCACAGGTGATAAATCTAAGGGAAGCTATAGTGATGGTTGCAGGAGACAACATATTAGATGGTCTCTAGTTTGATACATGAAGTAGAAATGAAGACCTTTCAATGTAATAGTGCATGATGTGATGCTCAAAGACAAGAAGTCTCTAGGAGCAGTACATCTCCAGGACATGATCATACAAGATAGCTGATATTAAGAGGGAGAACTATATATCCCTTACTATGATTGATTCATTGTCATATGTTTTATTTATGATGAGACTCAATTTTATTTTTAGTAGTAGGCTCATGTTTGACATGTGATGTTATAAGTATGTAGCTTATAGTGTTGCACAATATCTCATGATGGAGCATGTATAACATGCTTGGAGTAGCATGCTCCTTATAGTATGTTCTGGTAGAGATGGAAGGCATATAGATATTTGCCACATGTATTAGTATGTGGATGAGTGTTGAGCAGAAGTGTGGTCAAAGATAATAAAACCTTATGTGTGGTTGCATGACTATGAGTATTATGTCATCGTACTTAAGAAATTGTTATTTCTTTGATTAATTTCATGATTATAGAATGTTGTTGACTATTGGACTGAATTTGACTTGTAGGTAATACCTACAAGAAGAGGATGACGAGACTTGTCCTAGAGGACAAGTGATGAAGTCAGCAAATTGAAGCTCCAGTTGATATTCAGTGTTCGAGAGGGAGTCAAACGGTTAGTTCCAGAGGGATTTGGGTACTATAGTAAGGAGAAGGAGGCTCTGCCAGATGCAGAAATTTGTCATGTGNTGGGTACTATAGTAAGGAGAAGGAGGCTCTGCCAGATGCAGAAAGTTGTCATGTGTGGTGCTCAGTATGGCTAAAGCTGAGTATGCGGAAACATGTGCAACAATGTGGCTTTGGAAGCTGTTGTCTAGGTTATTTTCTCTTGAATTGGAGGCAACTTGCATTTGGTGTGACAAACAGAGTTGCATGAATTTGTTAGAGAACCTGATGTTCCATGACACTTCAAAACATATCGAGATCATATACTACTATATCAGGGATATGGTACAAAGGGGAGAAGTGAGGCTCCAGTTCATGACTTCTGAGGATTATGTTGTAGATGTGTTCACCAAGCCATTGTCGAAGATGAAGTTTGAGTACTTTAGGGACAAGCTTGGCATGGTACCTCTTCAGAGGGAGTGTTCTCATCCAACATGAAAAAGGGATGGCACTGAGAACAAATGGAAAAATCTCATCTAGCATGAAAAAGGGTTGGTAGTGAATATGGTGGGTCTCATCCAGCATGAAAAAGGGTTGGCACTGAGAACAAATGTAAAATCTCATACAACATGAAAAAGGGTTGGCACTGAGTCTAGTGGATCTCATCCAGCATGAAAAAGGGTTGGCACTGAGACAGGTGGATCTTATCCAACATGAAAAAGCATTGGAACTGAGACCGAGGGTACACATGATAAAGTATTGATGCATTATAGGGTATTGGATGTCCAGGGGACATGTTGTAGCTATTAAGAGCTACCCACAGACCTTGGATGCATGGGGTGAAGTCATGTTGCACTATGGATATCCTATGTGGATATGGTGATGCTACTTGTAGACTGGTCTGCAAGATAATGTGAGTCTTGCCCATGCCATGTTATATGGATGGATGTGTTTGATACCACTACATGAACAACATCTTATTCAATACCTCCCTAGATAAGAGGGAGTGTTGATGTTTTGGTAGCTATGGGAGGTATTAACCTCCACGTGTAACCTTTAACTTTAAATAGAATATTCTGGCAGCAAGTGAACCATTAAATAGATGTGTGAAAACCCTAGAAGACAAGTCAGCCTAGCAGAATAATAATATTAGATTATTATCTTGCAAAAATACAAGTCAGCTCCATAGGAAAAAGATAAACAGAAAATATAATTACCAGAAAGTCAGGTCAGCCCAACCAAAAAAGCCCCTGGACAGATTAATATAAATACAGGACGTTTTAGCTCATTTGGAAAGCCAGAAAGTGCACAAGTCTTGTGGAGAGTTGCAGTTGCAGCTGCAACTACAGCTGCAAGGAGGAATAAGGGCGCATGGTCATCTCTTGATCTTGGTCTCTCTCTCGGTGAATTTCTTGGTGATTATCTTGGCGGTTCTTAGTGAAACTCTTGGTGATATTCTTGCTAAGTATGGCACGAGTAGTGCAGCTACATTTGTTGCAGTTGTGCATGGTACGTGTTCTATGGATATGGATATTGTCTCTCTTTTTCTCTACCCTTGGAGAAGGAGTGCTCTACTTGTCTTGAGTTGTTGTTGTGTTAGCAGCTAGGGTTTATCTGTTGGTTTTGGAGTAGGCTTGCCAGAATTATTCTAAGTAAAGGTTAGGATGCTCGAGGGTGGCCTTGTGCCTATGGTTGGGTGACAATGATGTGACATTGTCTATGGTTAAACGATCATACCAAAATTTCAACATAAATAAGGGCTTGAATAAGGTCTTTATGGTATCTAAGGTTGCCAAGAAGTAGTAGACCTTGTCAATGTTGATTGTACCTGCCGGAGACAAAAGGAAAACAAAGATACAAGACCAAATATATAACGGACCAGAAATTTAGGCTTGTTGTCCCTAATTGCAGTAGTTAGTAGCAGTATATATCAACAATGAATATGATAATGAATGTTGCAAACAAGTTGCTAAAATTCTAGTTGAAAGAGCAAGAGATAAACTAGAAACAACTAGATCAACTCAGGTAAGATCGCATTAGACTTTAACAATGAAACAAGGTTGTTACAAAACTAGTATTGCAGAGATATTATTCAGCCTCATTGGTTGTAACAAACAAGTTATTAAAAAAATAAAATCAGCCACTAAAACCTCCCCAAAATCTACCAAAAGATGTGCTAGGCCTAGTAGGTTATGTGGGCAAAATTTAGGCAAATTTTAGCAGTTGAATTAAGGGTTATTTGAGAAGTTTGATTAGGGTTTTTGCAGCCCTAATGGTTGTAGATAAGATGTTATAATATCAGTTAGAAACAATTATCCAATTGAGATTCACTATGGGCAATAGCAAGACTAGAACATTAAAGAAAGAAAGCAATTTGAACAAGTTAATTCCTTCGTATTTTCACATATCCCAATGCAACAATTTTATTTCTCCAATACAAATTGAAAATGATTAGTTCCTTACTATTGGGTCGTGGATTCAAAGAAGGTGATGACTAGGCTAAGTCCTTAGGGGTGTAAATCGCTTTACTCCCCAAGGCAAGCTAGGACCACTAGGAAATGCTAAGAGGGTGTAAGCCCTTTTACTTCTCTTAGAAAAACYTTAGGAAACAATATGACCTTGGATGTAAGAGCTTGATCCACAAATAACTTAGGGGTGTATGCCCTTTTACTCCCTAGGGTTTGTGAAACAAACAAAGGTGATCTTGGAGGGTGTACGCCCTTGTAGTTATCCAAGCAACCTTGCAATTAATGACCTTTCACAAGMAAATAAATGAATCTTGGAGAGGGCATATGCCCTTATACTCCTCCAAGGTTTCATCCACTAACAGTTATGGAAGAAGCAACAATTTTAGACAATAAGTGCAGATTTTCATTACCAATTCCAAATATATGCAAGAACAAACCCTAAGTGACCAAGAAAATTCCATCAATAAGCATGAGAAAAATCCTCCAAGTGTAGCGCACCACTTTTATCCATCAATAGCAAGAGAAACCATAACAATTGCAAAAGAGAAATAAATCAAATGCTCCAAGAGTAGAGAAAATTCTAGCTAGGTATCCTTCTCCATAAGGGAGAGCCATGTTATGAAATGAGATTTACATGATCTCTATTTATACAAAAGGTTTAAAACATAGTTTTTCCACTCGGTTAGGGTAAAACATAAGATAAGGGGTCAAAAACCCTTATCTTTCCCCTTAAACCAAATAATAATATTTAATTTTCACTTTTTGCAAATTAGAAACCCTAAAATAAGATGACATCACCCCTTTAGGGAGACGTTTTGATACTTGGAGCAAGTCGTTGGAGTTGGGAAGCATGGATAGGACTGCAACGGCCACTTGTCATCCTTCCAAACCTCTTATTCATGGTTCAAATCCTTATTCCTTCAAAATGTGTCATGTGTCAATGAGAAATACCTCCATCGCCACCAAACCCTAGTCCTAGGTGACGTCAAGCCTCAAGAAGTGGTGTTTTGCCTCTCCTAGGAAAATCTTTTGGCATGTGATGGCTAGGTCATGTCTTCCAAGGTGTCTTCTATGCCTCCAAATGTAAGTCATCATGATTCGRCATGTGGGCCCTTGGTATCGAACCTATGGGCTTCAAGCCCCATGGAATCCCAAGCTAGGCTTGCTGCTCCAAAATTGTCCACCAAACAAGGTCCTGCAAAACAAATAGGCATGCCCTCCAAGGATCTCAAGTAAAAATATAAGGGAAAGTGAAAACCACATCTAATAAACAAGGCACCTAAACATGTTCATCGAAACTACCTCATCAAATCAAACAAATGCTCCAAGACCCTATAGAATTGACCAAGTTTAGGTATGGGAGGGATATTATAAAAGTCCTATTAGGTAGACCAAAACCCTCAAGTAGGGGATGCTCCAAAGGATTCCCCTTCAAGGTCATGTAGTGCATGATTAGGTGGATATGGGGTTAGAATTCATCGGTCAATGAGTTTCATGACATACAAGGGCTTGTATTATCTCATTTATGGGTGCCTTTATAGGGGGTGTGTTGCACCTTCTTCCTCAATGCAACCTTTTTCCAAGCCCATTTATTGCCATTTATTAATTCATTGATGATACAAACACATGTGCACTCCCAATAGTGAATTGATTATCTTGGGGGGAAGTAACACAGTGTCACTGGAAATAAGAGGTCCACAAAGTGTTATAGGGGTAACCATGTAAAGCGTTATAATGCACTTGTGTTTAGTCTTATATTCAAGTGAGATATTTATTGTGTGTTTGATATTTTGTAGGTCCTCAATTATTTTAAAAGAAGCAGTTAATTGTTCTCAAGACCTATCTGGGAAAGCATCTAGGAGGTTTATATTTTAGGCTCTTATCTTTTTCGAGCAACCATCCCCCTGTTCCTTCAACCCCTTGTTCCCATGAAATGAGGTACATGCCCGTATTGGGTCACTAAAGTCAAAGGGCCTAGAAGAGGGAAACATGATGGGAAATTAATGAGTAGAAAGTGGTTAGTATGGTCAAGAATGGTACGATAACCCCTCAAGGGACCCTCGCTTTCAACCCTTCCCCAAAAGTTGGCCACTTACTGGGAAATCTATGACACTTACCAAGGTGAAATAGGGTCAAAATCGTAATGTCCAAACATGCGTTCTATAATCAAAAGCAGCTTAAATACAACATGTTTAAATGGCTCAAATATTCGGGTGATTACCTACCACAATACCTAACTTGTACCGCGTGGAACAATACCCATGTGTTTTCCAGAAGCTAGATGGTGTGGTAGATGTCTTGATAATGGATCCAAATTGTGGTGATAGAGCAGGCTTCCATATGTGCAAGTGGACATTGCTAGTCATGTGGTCTCTCGACACTCTATATCTTCAATCTGAGGGCCTCAAGACATCATCTCCTTAGTTATCCCACAAAATGTGGATAACACAACCATTCCACCTTTTTATAAGGGAAGTATTTGGGGAGATATGAGTATGTTTGGGTCAAGGATTCGAGCCATATCTCTTTGCTCCATATTAGGAACCAAATTCAAACCTCATGAGCTAAATACTCAACCATTTTCCCAAGACATCTTAAAGTTGTTATGCTTCAAACTGCTATATAATGAGGGTCATTCTTGAGTGAAAGAGGTGGAGAATTCATGAGGGCATCAAACTTTTGATCTCGAAGTATTTAAGAGAGGGCTGGATAGGAGAGCTTTGCAGGAGCTACTACAACATCAAATTTGATTGTAAGTTCTTTAATATTTATTTCCATTAATAGATAAATTGGCCTATTCCTTTCATGTTTATGTGTTTGAGTGTTTACATGTATATTGTTGTGAAAATTATCATAGATAGATCTATTTTTACTTAACATTATAGTGTGGAAGAAAGGGATCTCATCTTTTTCTTTTGCAGGTATTTTCTTGCACCTAAGAGCTTGGATATCAAGGTCAAAAGGCTGGAGAAGTAAGGACAACCATCGTAAAAATGTATGCCATCCATATATTTCCTCTTACTCTGATTGTTGAAATAGATATAAAGGGAAATTAGTTGCCATTTGTTTTCCTTCTATATTGGATCAAACAAGGGGTCTTGATCCAAGGGGGGTTTCACCTGTTCGTAGGGGTAACTTTACCACAATAGAAAATAGGGGACTCCACTAGGGATCAATTATTCTCTTTAGTCTTTCCTTGGTTTTTTTCTAGCCTTTTGAGTCTTGATTGATCTCTAATTTTGATGCTTCTTCTTTGATCTCTCTTTTTTCCACATCATCATTGGGAAGTTCTCTAAGCCAAACACCTAATCCAATTCAAATATGGACAAACATTTGTGATTTTCCTTCACTTTCAAGACTTCATCCCTCCCTTATAAGGGAACACAGAGTGATAATGTCATGATCATCGGCCCACAATAGTGGTCTAGGGAATGATAGTCCCCTTTTAATCACCCTATGGACATGGTAACAAGGGCAACAGTCCATTTTTTGAGTGAATTTGGAGCTATTTTTGCCTCTCTTTTATCAGTGTTTTGCCTCAGATCTTTGCATTAGAATCCTATGAACTTGATTTTGGCTTTGCTTGATTGAAGTTGAGTAATTATTACCTTTTCTTGCCTCTTTTGATTTTGAAAATTGTGAAATGTGCATGACTTCCATGGGCTAACCTGGTCCTTTGGTCAAAGTCTGTCTTACCCATAGTTTGATCCTCATCACGAAGGTTTTCAAACTTCTCTTATTTTGATTTCAAGACTTTCTAAGTGTTTCACTTGATAGATTTTGAATTCTTCCTCATTTATTTGGGATTGCAAGTGTTTCTTTGGGCATTGTTTTTGAGCTTCTTATGGTATTCTTTGGAACGCTTTTTATCCTTTGAGTGTTTGAAGGTATGTGGTCTTACTAAAACTTGGTAATAATCCTTGATTATTGCCACTCAATTTATGAGGTTACAGGAAATGTTATTCTCAACTTTCCATCAGTGTGTTCTTGTTTGAACTTGTGTTAGAAGCATTATGACATTTGGATTCTTTTAGTTCTTTCTTGAGTGCATGTTTTGTTTGGATTTTTTGCTTCGTATTCCTTTGCCTCAACATTGAAATATTTCATTGAAAAACCTTTTGCATTCAAAAAGTGGTTCATGTTTCTTAAATTGAATGTTACACTTGTTTCTTTGCTTGAAACATCTTGCTCCTTTGTGTAGATAGGATTCATTGAAACTAAAGATTGCATTCCATTCATATTTTCTTTTGAAGTATTTTCTAAGTCAGAGTGATCATATCATAAGTTTCATTTCCATTTACCCTTTTGAGTAGAAACAACCATAAAAGGAACAAGCACATAATCTAAAATCAATTAGACTTTTTTCTTTTATAGAAAGCCAACAAATCTAGGATTTTAGGGCCTTGGTTGTAGGGTGGAGAGTAAATTATCCAAGTCCACTGAAACAAAACTAGGAACACTAATGAGAAAAAATACATTAGTAACGTGAAGTGTTTGTTGGGAAAGCTCCTCTAACACAGGAGTCAAGCGGTAGGAGAAGTCGAGAAGAGTGCTTAGACTGGTCCCCAACACTCTCTCTCGGTGGGGTTATGCAAGTCAAGGGGGAAATTTGTACTTGCCCAAAGCCAAAGAAAAGTGGATACCAAATTGGTGTAAGTGGATACCTTAATATGACACCTGTAGGAATTATGAGTAGTAGAGCAACAAATAATAACACACAGAAATCATCATAAGAATGCAAATATACACACAAAACTCACATATTCATTAATGTACAAAATAATGATACATCTCTCTTACACAAAATACATTTGTGAGGCCTCATAATATAACATCGAGTTTCTCATAAGGAGATGTCCAATATAGCATAACAATCTCCACAACTATCTCCACAATATCTCCAAGAATATCTCCATCCCTAACTTCACTCATTGTCCTCATCTTTGATCATACGTAGACTTCTAGAATAATTTCATCATATAATTATCACAAGTATGAATTATTTCTTCATAATCCCCCTTAATGAATACTTGTAATTCAAACTGAATATCTGAGTTGTCTTCATTTGTGTCTTTTGCATTCTGCATCACTTTTAGTCTTATGCATCCTCTCTGCATCATCTTCATTCTTCTTCATCTGTATTTGTTTCTTTATTTGACGTTGTCTTCCTGATCTATATCTGAGTCAATCATATGAACTGCGTCATCTTCACATCAAGGATTTCTAGCTTACCCTTGACCTTCACATGGGTTTTCTACGGCTTACCCTCAACCAATACATCATATCCTGGGTTTTCTCGGCTTACTCGTAACCATTACAAACTCAAATTGGTTTCACATTGTCACAAACCATTCATTACATAAAGTGGTTCCATCTGACCACAAACTTACATCTGACATTACAAAGTGGCTTTTGGGTTACCATGAACCAATAAAATGACTCGAATCAATGACTCAATAAACTGACAACTATATCTTAAACATGTACAACTGACTTTAATGACAAGTGACCTTTGGGGGACCAACTAACTCATGAACTCTATATGGGAGATATTTTTGTACATTTGAACACTTCAACCTGTAAAATCCTTTCAAAATGAACATAACATTTTTCCATTCAAGGACATATATACATCCACATTGTACTTGTATATGAGGCTTTGAAATTTCTTTGTTCCAAAAATTTTGATAATCATGATTTTTAAGACCACAAATACTCCATGGATATAAATTCCAACATTTTTCTTTGGCATGTCATGTTCTTCCACATTCATTGCAACATTGTTTCTTCTTCTGGTCGGGCTTTTTTACTTGGTTGGATGTTGTGGTTGTTGCACCAGGTTCATTTCTTCTGCTGCTACTTGTATATGATTCATTTGTTGTCGATGATTCAGCTTTCAAAAATATGATGTCGCCATTGCTTGTGTTTCCTTCATTAAAAAGGCCTTAATTTCTTGGTCTTACATATACTTGTATGGGTTTCTAGATACCTTGAGAATTCTTTCCTAAACCTTTACCATCATAACCCATTTTATTCAAAAGTTTTGAACCTATTCATTTACTATGTTTTTCAAAACAACCTATTTCAACATCATGACTATCATCATGATCATCATCATTTGGAACATCATTTGGAGCCTCCGAACAAGAGAGAGATATATGTACATCAACATTATTATCATCAACCAGAAAACAAGAATCACTCGAACTATCAATCTTCTTAATCAAGTCATTAATATCACACATTGCATCACACTTTCCTTTTTCTTGTTGTAGTTGTTTGACTTCGTTTTCGAGTGCTGACAATACATTATCCTTTGCCAAYAGTTCTTCTTGTAGTGATTCTATMAATTTGTCCTGTTGATCTTCAATTTTAAAAAATGTCATCCATAAATTTATCTAATGATGTCAATTTTTCTTCTAGTGTGTCAATGCGTTTTGTAGCAGAGAAAACAAATTCATGATAGAGTTCATTGTCTCGTGTCCTRAATTCTGCAACTTTTCCAAATATTGATTGATTTTTTTTTTGTAATCTATCTATTTCTTGCAAAGCATCTTCAAGGTCTTGTTGTAATAATTCAATTTCTTGATTAGTTGTTTGAAGTCTTTTTCCTCCTTTGCCCATTATGAATTGTGGAATCACGCTCGCTTGTTGAAGAATAAACACAATAACAAGGGTATCGGGTGCAACCGATCATGCACCCTTCTTTCAAACAACAACAATAATATTTTGGTGTCGGTTATCACCGAACTTGCACCCAAAAAAACACTTGAAACTTTGTCTCAAATATAAACTTTTACAAGACTTCAATGACAGTTTCACCTTTTAACTTCAATGGTGTGCTTTGACTTTGACTCCTTAACTTTAACATCAACCTTCACTTTACTTTGATTCTAGACTCTCAACATCACTTAAACTTTTGACTCATTACACCCAAAATCTTCTAATCACACTTGCATTTGATGCTCAATATTTGACTTGATTCGACGCTATCAATTTTCCAAGATTTCATAACATAATCAAGACTTCAACTCTTGAACTTAACACCTCTCATACAATGACTTGACTTAACTTTGACAAAAAAATCTTTATATCAACGACATCTCTTGAAAAATAATGATAGTGTGCACACTCTTACATGATTGGTATCTCTAATGTGACTTCAAAATAAGGTAAAAAACTCTCAACAATACTATACTCTTAAATCCTTATATCCCTTAACTTTTACTTTTACTTTGAACTAAAACATTAACTCACACTTCCTAAGTTTTGGACTTAAAAATAATAACTTAACTTTAGGAACATTCATCCCTCATAGCAACAAACTCCTCCACGATAGCTCCAGGTATACTCCTTCACTCGGTCTCTTCACAACAAGTGATTAGACATAGATAATCCATGCAAGCTCTTTCACCTCTTCAACATGCAGTAGGTCTAAGCCACATTCCATGTTGCACACAGGTCTATGTTCATGCTCCACACTCCATGCACACTCTTCTCAATGAAGCAATTGCACGCCTTCGAGCACGGTTGATTGTAGTCTTCTCACAAGTGTTTCCATGGAGATCTATGCTCGATCGATGCACAGGCTCACACAACCTTCTTATTAGCACACCAAAAATACACCAGTACATGTTGTAACATGCCAGACGATGTTGCAAATCCACGCTTTCTCGACCACTGGAAATCTCATTCACACAGGTAGCCCATGTTAAAATGGAATCCGATGTTGCGATCTGACCTTGCAGACGACTTCTCAAGTAGATGGATATTTTACTATATGCAACGATCTGAGCAATGCCTCTGTTTTATTATGTACATGACTCATATAATGATGTCTACCAGATTTAGAATAAATGACCCATCAATCTCAACAATCTAGCAAGTTCTATAGACATTTAAAGCGACACTAAAAAATTATTAAACTGAACTCACAACTTTACAGGTGGCTCTCTTTAATGGTTTGGACTTCATGACAACAAATATTCTTCACATGGTAGATGGCGGGTTGAAGAATCTCGATATCATAAATAATTTCACTTGTACCCTTTATCTTATTTACTTGGATTGTCGCACCATTTTCTCCAATGATTTCTGAAAGTCGCCTTCTAGCCAATGCTTCCTCACGCTCAGCAACAAAGCCCTGAGTGAAAGCTCCTCCATACTATGTGCTCTCACTGTAGCGATTTCCACTGGGATTTGATCACGACCCTCTAGATTGTGTTTCCCACAGAGTGAATCCTCTCTTACACGATGGCTCTACGCAAATTCTCTCAAAGAGACACAGGATTATTTCACTCTCATCACACACAATAATCTTCTCACTCTCTCTACTCTACACACAATAATCTTCTCACGCCACACCAAGCTTCACGTAGCATGCTCCTTACACTTCAACCAGTGCGTTCAACCCTTGTGCAGTGACATTGTCTTCAACAACACACTCCACGTAGCAGCTCCACGCTTAACGCATTTACCGCTTGACGCACACGCTCCAGGTTTAACACTTCACACAGGTGCGGTTTTAACAACAACGTTGTGTTCAACAAAAAGGAGGAAGATCATGGACATTGAATTTACAATTTGCTCAGACAACAATCAACGAATTTGACAACTCTTTCTTCCATAGCTTTGATACCAAATGTAGGAATTATGAGCAACAAAGCAACAAATAATGACACACAGAAATCATCATAAGAACGCAAATATACACACAAAACTCACATATTCATTAATGTACAAAATAATGATACATCTCTCTTACACACAATACATTCATGAGGCCTCATAATATAGCATTGAGGTTCTCATAATGAGATGCCCAATATAGCATAACAATCTCCACATCTATCTCCACAATATCTCCAAGAATATCTCCAAGAATATCTCCATCCCTAACTTCACTCAGTGTCCTCAACTTTGATCATACATAGGCTTCTAGAATAATTTCATCATATAATTATCACAAGTATGAATTATTCCTTCAACACCTCTTTCTATTTAGGAGTAGTACCCCAGGGGAGACGTCCCCAGTGACCTGGGGATTTGAGAAGGCTAAGGTAAAAGTTATGATAAAATCCCACCCCTCTCACAGGTCACTCATATAAGAAGCTCAAAGGTTTTAATGAGATGAAGAAAAATATAATTTAAGTGTACCTACCCAGAACAAGACAACACAAAGAAATATTGTTTGCAAGTACCATATGATGTCAGTGCTTCATAAAACCATGAATTATTGAAAGATAAACAAGATGATGTAAAACTGAAGCAATATAAATATTTATAATAGCAATGTATATTTAGCAACAACTACATAATTATGCCTCAATAATGCTTCAAGAGTGACAAGAAATAATAGCCTAAAATTGACATAATGTTAATAGTTGTCAGAAGCAAAAATGGCAATGTATAATTAGCTTTTAATCTTGCTTTTAGGATGAATTTTTTGTTATTATAGATGGTTGTAGCAATCTTTTGCAACCGCAGCAAATTAGTTAGTGAGTTAGTCTAATCTAGAGTTAGAAAGAGTTATTAAAAGTCTTAGGGAAGATGGTTTAAGAGTTGTTTTGGTCAATCAATCACTTGCAAGGAGTGAACTAGTGCCTTTTAGGGTAATGGAGTCAAAAATTGTAGCAAAAATTCTTAGAGGAAAACACAAATGATAATAGGTGACCTAAAGGGATGAGTAACATGATTGAGGTGTTAGTAACCTAAGGCCTCAATATCTAAAACCCTAGAAGAAAATAAATGCTAGAAAGTAGGTAACCCTAGGCCCTAGCGATTTCCTTCTTCCTTAAATTAAGCTTGAAATAAAATATATGAAGCTAATGAAGCAATGCTACTAGAGTGCTAAAAAGGTAGGGCTCTAGTGTATTCTTCAAAAGAGATGATTTTTAGCAAAATCAAGTAGGTGGAAAATTATGAGGAAAACGACAATAACATGTGCTTCTCCCCTATGGTTTCAAACTAGCAATTTCATAATCTTAGAAATGAACAAGCAAATGTACCATAACCATTCAAAATAAATGAAGAATTGCATATTTTACTTACTTCGTCAAGAATAATCTAGCCACAAAACCCTAGTTGAAGACTTTCCACCATGAAAATGCCAAAACACACCAAGAATAGCCTCTCCAAGAAGTTGTGCACCACTTAATTTCAGCCAAGTACCCTTAAAGAGGGCCGAATTTCAGACCTCACACTTGTGTGAGTGAAAGATGATGAAAAATATAAGAGATTTGTCCTTTATTTATACAATAATCATGACCTTTAATTACAATTTAGGTCAAAAAAGGCCGACATGGCCAAATTACATCAAAAATCCAATTTTTACATAAAATTAAAGATTTAAACCCTAAAATATGCAATAGAGGTGACGTCATGCCCTCCCAGGGTGACGTTGGGCCTCATAGGTGGGACGTTGGGCCCCATGATAAAAACGTTAGGCCTTCCAAGGCCTCTAGATGATGCCACACATGCACTTGGAACATAATTACCTACATCATGTCCATCTGACGTTGGGTGACGTCTAGAGTCACAAAGGTGACGTCATGGGCCTCCCAAGACCAACGTTCAGGGGGGAGAACAAGATCCCCCTAGGTCCAGGCCTGCCAAAGTGTCTCTAGTGGAACATCCTTCATTTTCTTCGGTGCAAGCCTCTGGTGTCTCTATGCCCCTGGTTGGGGTCACAACATCCATCTGGTGGGATTTTAGCTTTATGGAGGTCCAAACTAATCATCTCCCCATATGTACCTATCCGTGGGGCATGGTCCTGAAGAAACAACAAGTACGCCCTCCATGGGCTCATAAGTCACAGGGATCATAGTAATTTCAATCATGTCTAATAATCAAATTACCCAAACATGTGCAT
>JASDQU010243168.1:58614-78133 GCA_032191745.1 Picea mariana
TTGTCGAGTACAGTGTTGTAATAGAATTACTACTTGATGCATTGTCACATGGTATTTCTCACCTATGGGTTCATCTAGATGCTCAATTGGTAGTGTCACAGTTAAATGGAGTGTACCGAATCCATTATTCCACCTTTCATCGATGATTCCTTAGGGTACGTATCTTAGAACATTATTTTGATTATATTACATATATTCATGTTCCTAGAAGATCTACTCAATTAACTAATGCATTGGTGAATCATGTTTTAGACTGGCATCTTTCACACATAAATATAAAATCACACACATACACGCACATGTAAATATATTTGTACAAAATATATTTACTCCATAGGGAAAAAATATATGTATATACAAAACATACCCAAAAAGTGATGTCATAGTAAAACATGTGGGCCATAGGACTCAAAAGTGTTAATAATACATTGTCAGGATTAATCTGTCAATACATAGAGAGATACAAAAATGAGTGCTCTAGCACGCATGATGTCCAGTACTAGTATATCGAGGGAGAGCCCATGGAATGGGTCTAGTTATATCGACATGTTCTAGGTGAGGGACATCAAGTTCCTCTCTACCTACCTCAATACTCTTTTGGCCTTTGTTGACGATGGTCCTACTACTGCTGCATCTCCTCCTAGATGGGCTTACTCTCACATATGGTGCCTAGTCCGGAGGAGGTCTGTTGGTCCCACATNAATTTTCGATTTAGAATCATAACATTAACAAAAACATGTTTTCTTTATTGTTAATAAAATTTAAAATATATATATATATATATATATATATGAGTATGTACCTATCTTGTTGCAAGCTGTGTCAGGGGGCATAGGAATCTCAAGATATCTCAATAAAATGATCCCTGCATAGGGATAATCCTCGATGGCTAGGATGTGTGGTCTCCACCAATCAAAGAACTCGTCATTATATGACTCTCAAACTCTCCTCTCCCTAAAGGGGCATCAAAGTGGACCATATACATAGTGTCATATAGGTGGATACATGCCCTCGTATGCTCTCCTTCGGGCTTAGGCCTGAAACTCTTTCAAATAAGAATGCACAAATAAATGTCCTGAATCCAAAGTTCTTTTTCTTTCTCATTTTATATTATGTTAGATGTATTTTCATATAATTGAGCATTGTCATGCTCCAATCGAAGATCATTGGTTGTAGGAACTTCACTGCACAATGCATATGATCACATGAATATTGATGTAGAACAATGGATCCAGTAATCTTCCTAATCAAGTACAACATCGATATCAAGCCAAGGTTCTCTATATTTTGAATGGGGACTTGAGATCCCATCTTCTCCATGTCAACCTCACAATACATATCAACGTAATGGGCTATGTGATATGGACCTAGAGGGAAGGTGGTCAAGTTTACCGGCTCCCCCCTCCTAAAGAGATTGGTTAAAAAGTAAATGTATTCAATGGTGATTTTTAAATCTTGTCCTTCTAGCATAAAGGCCTCTATGTCAGGGTTCCAATACTCAACAAGGTGATTCAATAGTCTTGGTTGGGCCCTCATGAATGGACAACGAAATTTTTTCCATAACCCACATTTATTTAAATGGCCACAGCTCTAGGGTCATCTTCAACCATTTGATCCACTTCCTCTCTCTCTCTCTCTCTCTCTCTCTCTCTCTCCCTCTCCAATGCATGCATATGCTGAATCATGAATGTTTTGGGAGTTAGTGCCTTCATTTTCTCATTTTTAAAAGCATGTACGGGCCAGGTTTTGAGGACACTCACAGTCATACACATGTTGGGTTTATCTCATCTCGCGTACATTTGCTTGCTGAGCGTGGACAATGCATGTACATGCACATTCGTGCTAAATTTTAGGGTACGTGGCCCCCAATTTTATCTAAAAACCATGAACATTGAGTGAAATTGCAATAGAAAGGGAAGAGTACTTACTTGGTTCAAGAACAAGTTGATTTCGTCCACCGTATATATCCAAATGTGAAATTGAAGGAATAGGGTTTTTTCTATTTTTTTTTTTGTCAAATAACAATGGTGAAAATGACCTCTTTCACCTCTATTTATAGGTTTTTTGACCCTGTGGTGACCTAGTTTTGACCCTTTTTCATCCCTATGGTTTGCTCGATGGATGTTTTGATTCATTTTTGGGATTTTTTCGTCATCCATAAGTCTTATGTACTTCAGATTCAGTATTTTTAATGCATGGGTACTACTTATATCATCTTGTAAAGAAGATACATTTTCCCCATTTGCATATAGAGTACGCCTTCATCGCCTTACATCTTGCATTTTATTGATGATTTTATCATTTCCATAGGGTCAATCCCACGGAAGTGTGATACACAACCTTCGATGTTTCTTTAGAAGTATCGTAATTAGGTGGTAGATCCTTCCTCTCAATGGATGCCCTAGATAGATCCTTGTCTTGCATTATGGCATCCATGTTGCAAGTCTTCTGTAGGATTGGGAGTCCCTTTAGTCCCACCATGACTTTGTCTTGAAGCCTCATCCTTCTTCTTCATCTTTTTCTGGTCTATACTCAAGGGAATCCCCAAGAGAATGTTTGTTGTCTTCCAAGCTCACTTAAAATATGAAAGTGACATCTAGTGATAAATTATTTATCCTTTTCGACCTCATTCAGATTACTTAAGAAAAGGAGCCCATTTGGAGTCTTCTTTAAGCCCTTTTCAGACTCTCTAAAATTGAAAATATTTTCGAGCAATCCTGTTTCCCTTCACACTCATCAAAGTGATATTTGAAGGAACATTTGTTAGGCGATAATTTACCCCTTTTTTGGTTTGGGCAGCTAAATTTATGAAAAAGGTATACCCTAGGAGCTATGGTTCGCTAGGAGAGTATTCTCAGGTGTAATTTGAACCCTTTTTCGGGCCTGGGGAACTAAATTTGTGAAAAAAGGGCCATTCTCCTTGGTATTGGTTTATCACTTTTTCGTACCTTGAATATTATTTATGAAAAAGGAAACCCCTTGGAGTCTTATTTAAGCCCTTTTCAAACTCACTAAACAAGAAACAATTACCAAGTGACCTTGTTTATTCACACTCATTAATTGGTCCAGAAGGAACATCTATTTGGCATAAGTTTAACCCTTTTTCCAGCCAATACATTACCCAGGAAAAAGGTATTCCTAGGGAGACATGTCTCACTGAGAGATTTCTCCTAAGTTATGTTTTTTACTTTTTATAGCTAAGGGGACTAAATTATGAAAAAGGATGAGGGAGCCCATAGTTAAGCTCTTTTTAGACTCCTTAAAATTAAAAATATAGTCGAGTAATATTGTCTCTGTCACACTCGTTAAAATGGTTTTGAAGAGACATTCTTTCGGTATAAGTTTAACCCTTTTCTGGGCTAACTAGACTAAGTATGAAAAAGGAATACTCCGGCCCTAGTGACTAGAATATTTCTCCTTGGTATGCTTTTTTTCTTCTTTTTTTTATAGGCCCTGGAGACTAAACTTATGAAAAAGATCATTTTGGATTCTTCTTTTATTGGTTTTTTAGACTCTCTAAAAATGAAAAACAATTGATCTTACCGTCTTTGGGCTCGTAAAAATTTACATTGAAGGAGGCTCATTGTGTCAATCCACAAATCACATTGACTATCTTACCCTTGCATCTTTGACCTAATGTTGGCTCCATCTTTTTGTTTCTAAACATTTAGAGAATTACTTAGGTGCAGGCCTTGCAACATTTTTTCCCTTTGCATTCTGACACCTTGACCCATGGAGGAATTTTCCCGAGTGTCCTTATCTTGCACATGTCTCGTTGAATTGAGAATCAATATGTTCCATGCTCTTGGAAATAGTTTTATTTCCTGTGACACTCATTCATCCTTTGTAACATAGCATTATTTTATTCTTTTTCAAGCTCATTAAAGATATGAAAAAAGACAAAAAGTCAAATATTCCAAAAATAAGGGATGGGAAAACATTCTCTTTTATTGGAAAAAATCTAGTCACCCTTTGACAAAACACATCCTTTAGTTTATTATGAAAAGCATTGGGATTTAGTATAGCCTTATGAAGTTGTTCTCGTTACATAGAGTTGCATCCTCCTCCATTTGGTTACTCTTCCAAACACATGGAGAGTTTTTGGTGCCTCTTGTGCCACAATTTTATGTCAATAACACACTTCCTGAGTCTTTTCATATGTCATGCTCTTGTCCAAGGGAAATTCTTATAACCYGAGTCGGACATTCYAMAATAAGTCCCTTGACCTTCATAAGTCGACCATTCTGAGAGTCCTGTCAAGTGTACATMYAGAATCAATGAAGTTTTGTGCCTGATAATCGAGATCCTCCAGTATTTCTATGACGTCTTGYTGAAGACCTTAGGATAGTGAGTTTTACACTCCCATTATACTCCTACCTGATTTATGAAGATCTTGAAGATATTTCTCAAGTTACTGAAGCTATCATCTCTAGCTACAAGCATTGATTCCTAGTGAAGAATCATTGTATTTGTATATATTATTATGATTTTGAGATGTAGATCTATCRTGTATTATTTGTGGCTACAATCTATATTGGCATACACATTGGTCTTGTGTCCATGATTACTATATATGACATGGATTTGCAGTGTACTTGATTGGTAGCCATCCTTAGTTTGTCTCAATCATGGGTATGCCCACTTAGATGATTATTATTATTCTTTTGCAGATGAAACGCTCATGAATACTTGTTTGGGATCAATCGAATCAGTTCCTTCCCATTTTATTAAATATGTTATAATGTATTTTGGCCATCAGTTTCTCTTATCACCTCACACATTAGGGGGCATTTGTTACAACTCAAAATTTCATTATTGTGCATTTCTGACTTTGGCCTATTCATTTACACCTTTTCCAAACATTTTTACTGAGATTCCTCTTTAAAAAACAATTTTGTCATGGTGTATGCACCCTGCTACATATGTAGAATGCCTACATATGTTACTTGCATGATTGACAACCTGCATATACTCTAAAAAATAACAAAAAATAAAAAGTTTCATTCTTTCGGGCAAAGTTTACGGGCTATGTCAGTTTTCCTAACAATATTAACTCATGTATCTCTTCTGAAATTGAATCAACCATCTTGTCTCCATATAAAAGGGGACCTAGGGGGGTCATTTGGAGATATCAAATAAGAGGCAAGAGAACTCTACCAAATTTTCTCCCTTGTATTCCAATCCTTTTGCATCCTTCTCTAAGTTTCATCCTGAAAATTCCCTTCCAATCATCCTCCTTTATACAATCCATCCTTTTACCCTATATTTTCATGTTGGTTGTGAGGATAGAATATTGGGAATAGTGCACTTGGAGTCAAAGTAGAGGAACCTAGGTGAGGTTTGTGGAGCGGTGTCGACAAGATTCAGGTTGTAACTTTCAATCTTGTTATCAATAAAAGAGAAAATTATTGTCCCAGATATTTATGTATTTATGTTTATATTTATGAATGGTTTTCATGAATATCTAACCCTTTCGTTGATATTGGTAGTTATGTATTTTTTGTCATAGTTTGTTCTGTGAATTCTTTTCAGGCCAGCTTTGGGAGGAGGCTTGCAATCTTGAAACAGATAACAATGGGAAGGAATCTTCAACAGACGAAAGGAATTAAGGTACACATTTCAATATTTTCTCCTTTTCCTTAATTATCATTAGTTTTTTTTGGATTTTGGGTATAATAGAATCATTTCTATATTTTAAGGTATCAAGGCTCTGCCTACTCACTAGACCTAGATTAGGGGGATTTTTACCCATAGACACAAGTTGATGATTAGTTATAGGTTGATGTGACAATGACAGTTTGATTTTCAAAGGTATTGATAGTATCAATGGTAGTGAAAATTTGGTCTACATTTATATTTAAGGGCAATAGGACGGGACAAGGGAAGGGGGTTATAACCTCCTTCTGCTTGGCTTCGAAGAAAACAAGGAGTTGGATCTTCCTTCAAGTTGGATCTTGAGAATCAAGGAGTTGTAGCCTCCTTCTGGTTGGAGCATGTAAATAGGGGGGTCGTATCCTCCTAATTTTATCTAGATAATTGGTAAGTTGGTTCTTCCAATGAATGTATTATTTTGATATATAAGAAAATAATTATTTGGTTTTCTCCCATTTGGGCTTCCATGCAAATTGTGGTGTACTATGTTTATGTGGATGTGTATTATGCTCTGTTGATTTATACTACTCATGATATATTGATAATATACTATTGATGATGTTAATGATTACATATAGTGGTTAAAAGTGATAATAAACTGCTCATACTAATTAACCCCCCCCTCTCATTATTCCAACAATTGGTATCAAAGCAGGTCRTTCAAGAAACAATTTAACCAATGGAAGGATATCATGGAATATGCTAAGATTGGAGCATCAAGGTTTGATGGACATAACTATACCTTTTGGAATAAAAGGATGCAAACCTTTTTACATGCACATGGATTTTATGTTTGGTAGTTAGTAGTAGATGGATATGCAGTTCCAACCACTCCCCCAACTGAAAAAGATGGAAATAAAATCAACAAAAACAACTCAAAGGCTAAAGGAACCATTCTAAGCAGTCTAGATGATTCAATATTTGTCAAATTTATGTATTGTAATAAAACAAAGATATTTGGGATAAACTAAAAAATATTTACGAAGGAGATACAAAAGTCAAGGGAGCTAATATTCAAACCCTTAGAGCTAAGTTTCAGCAACTAGAGATGAAGGAAGATGGAGACATTGCATCCTACTTTCTATGAGTTGAAGAAAAAATAAACAATATTAGATGATTGAGAGAAGACATTTATGAATCAGTGGTAGTTCAAAAGGTTATAATATCTCTACCTATGAGATTTGATACTAAGATATTAACCCTGGAAGAAAGAATAGATCTTGACAATCCAAGCATGGGTGAACTACATGGAATATTCACAACTTATGAAATGACAATATCAAAATATAATATAGTCTTGAAGGAAKCAACGTTCAAAKCCWCCAAGAAGACAAATAAGAAAAACAAGAAAAAGTAAAAACCAAATTGCAGTTACAAYGATGATTCAGAGAAATATGAAGAAGTGGAAAACTTCGTAAGGAAGTTAAAAAGATGAACCGACAAGTACAAAGGTATGCTTCCATTGAAATTCTTTAATTCTGATGGTATTGGTCATTTTCCTTCTAAATGTCCTTATGCTAAGAATAAAGGTAGCGATGAAGAAGAAAATGCTAATAAGAAAACAAAAATTCAAAAGGGAGACAAGAGAAGGAACAAAAAGAAATTCTTCAAGAAGAGTTTCTACTCAAAGGAAGACATCTCTTCATCAGACGAGGATGATGATAGTAACAATGATTTATAAATAGTAATATTCATGGCAGTAGAAGATAATGAAGAACATTTTGAATATTCCAAAGAAGAAGGCAAAGTCGATCTCAACGCATAATTAATCAGTGCCTTAGAAGAACCAAGGAAAGAGAGAAAGAAAATCAACTAACTCAAGGCAGAGTTAAATAAGAAAGAAGGATCTCAAAATTCCAACTCAAAAGAAATCGATCAGATAATCACGAAGTTAAAAATCTAGGTAGAAGAAGACAAAAGGATTGAAGAAACACTCAAAAATCAATTAGAATATAAGGAGAAGATGATTAAAAGCCTTGAAGCATAAATAGTCACCTTCGGAAAATATCTTCAGAAGAAAGATCTGTAGAAGAATAACATTAAAATATTGGATGAGATCATCAATAATAAAAGTCCATACTATGACATTTCTGGGATAGGATACAACCAGATGCAGACAAAGAAATCTTTGAGCTCCAATATGACAGAGCATGAAGCAAAATAAATTACCTATGCAGAAATAGTCAAAGATACTCAAGAAGAAAAACATAGAGGAATTGGACCACCTAGAAGATTTAGAGCACATAAAAAAAATAAGCAACATCTCAAGAAGAAGAAGGCTTCAGAAGAGAAATACCATTCAAAATATCCCATACATACATGTATCAAACTATTTTTATTATTTTATGTTATTCTTATAACAATTTTGGTCACAAAAATGCAAATTGTAAATACTATGCCAAGAATAGAAGCAACTATGAAGTCTATTCAAACAACAATTATCTCATAAAGTTACATGAAGCACAAAACAAAAATCACAATGGTTTTGGTTCACTAGGTAATGAAATAGAGTGCTACAAGTGAAACAATTTTGGAAACATGGCCAAAGATTGTACACTGACTATTCCTCCAAAGGAACCAAAGTAGAATATCAACAGTCATAAACAAGAACCAAAAACAATATGGAGAAGAAATCAGGATCATTTCAACATTGAAGAATGCTTGCTTTCTCTACAAGCGCAACACAAGAAAAGTTGGTGGTATGTTGACAACGGTTGTTCGAAGAATATGACAGGTTACAAGAACATGTTTTTGATCCTGAAGAAGGAATGATATGAATCCATTTAATTTGGGAATGATAACTTAGCCAGAATAATAGATAGAGACACAATCAAGCTTGGAAGAAAATATTCCAAGGCAAACAATGTTATACTTGTCGAAGATATGAAGCATAATCTTCTAAGTGTCAGTAAAATGTGTGATCAAGGACACAAAATTTTGTTTGATTCAAACAAATGTGATATAATAAAAGAAGGATTTGGAAAATTGGTGGCTATAGCTAGAAGAACCCCAAACAACATATATGTCTTGAATGCGATTGGAAGGGGAAAATGTTTCTTGGGAAAGGAAAATGAAATTTTTCTCTGGCACAAAAGGATGGGTCACACAAAATTTGATAACCTTGTCAAAATCAATAGAAAGGAAGCGGTGAAAGAAATTCCTAAGATCTCAAAGACAACAAATACTCTATGTGAGCATTGTCTACAAGGAAAAAAAACCAGGACCAAGTTCAATTCAAAAGAGTACTCCACAAAAAAACCATTGGATATTGTACACATTGATATATGTGGACCTATAATAAAGAAGGGATTAAATGGGGAACAAAACTTTATGTTATTTTTTGATGAATACACAAGAATGACTATATTTTACTTTCTCGAGAAGAAATCAGAGGCATTTGAACACTTCAAGATATACAAATACATGGTTGAAACCGATATAGATTTGAAAATAAAGTTCTTAAGATCATACAATGGAGGAGATTTTAGATCAAAGGAATTCATGGATTTTTGTAGCAAGCATGGAATAAATAGAGAGTTCTTGGCAGCCAGGATACCTCAACAAAATGGAGTTGTTGAAAGGAAAAATAAAACAATATAGGAAATGGCCAGAATGATGTTGAAATATTCCAAGTTGACTGACATATTTTTTGCACAAGAAGTACATACATTAGTTCACATCCTGAACAAAGGAATGCTCAGAAGTAATTGTGATAATACTCCTTACGATTTATGGAAAGGAAGATAAAAAAATGTGAAGCATTTCAGAGTATTTGGAAGAAAATGTTGTATCAAAAGAGAATATGGAAGTCTTGGAAAATTTGACTCCCGAGTTGATAAGAGAATATCAATTGGGTATTCAAGAAAAATAAAATCATATAAATGCTTCATTCCAAGACTTAAGAGAATCTTGAAAAAAATTAATGTAATAATTGATGAGACATATGTATGAAAGGACAAAGAAGGAAGCAAAGACTCAGAAGAGCAGGATGACGAGGAAGATATAAAAGAAGAAGAAGTAGAAGAAACAGAAGAATAAGAAGATCATATAGAATTAGAGTAATAGGAAGTTGAGCCGCATATACCTCCTAAGACACCTGGCCGATGAGTACAAAAAATCATCCACTAGAACAATTTATTGAGAATAAATATGCAAGAGTTGAAACTCGAAGAAGAATACTTTTAGCAGAACACCAACACCTATCATTGTTATCTACAATTGAACCAAGTAGGTTTGAAGAGGACAACAACGATGAACATTAGGTCAAGGCTATGGGAAGGGATCTTCAATAGACAGACTAACTTAAGGTACACATTTCAATATTTTCTCCTTTTCCTTAATTATCATTAGATTTTTTTTGGATTTTGGGTAGAATAGAAGCATTTCTATATTTTAAGGTGTCAAAGATTTGCCTAGTCACTATACTGAGATTAGGGTGATCTTTCCCCATAGCAACAAGTTTATGATCAGTTACAAGTTGATGTGATAGTGATAGGTTGATTTTCAAAGGTATTGATAGTATCAATGGCAATGAAAATTTGGTCTACATTTATATTTAAGGGTGGTAGGATGGGGAAAGGAAAGGGGGTTATAACCTCCTTCTGGTTGGCTCGGGAGAAAACAGGAAGTTGGATCTTCCTTCAATTTTGATCTTGATAATCAAGGGGTTGTAGCCTCCTTCTAGTTGGAGCCAGAGAATTCAGGGAGTTTTAGCTTCCTCCAGGTTGGAGCATGTAAATAGGGGGTTATAGCCTCCTTCTATTTTTATGTGGATAATTGGGAAGTTGTTTCTTACAATGAATGTATTATTTGGATATATAAGAAAATAATTATTTGGTTTTCTCCCATTTGAGATTCCATGCAAATTATGGTGTACTGTGTTTATGTGGATGTGTATTATGCTCTGTTTATTTATACTGGTCATGATATATTGATAATATACTATTGATGATGTTAATGATTACATATAGTCATTAAAAGTGATAATAAAGTGCTCATACTGATGAACCACCCTCTCAGTATTCCAAAAATTCGTATCAAAGAAGGTTGTTCAAGAAACAATTTAACCAATGGAAGGATAGCATGGAATATGCTAAGATTGGAGCATCAAGGTTTGATGGACATAACTATACCTTTTGGAATAAAAGGATGCAAACCTATTTACATGCACATGGATTTTGTGTTTGGTATTTAGTAGTAGATGGATATGCAGTGCCAACCACTCCCCCAACTGACAAAGATGGAAAGAAACTCGATGAAAACAACTCAAAGTCTAAAAGAACCATTCTGAGAAGTCTTGATGATTCAATATTTGTCAAATTTATGTATTGTAATGAAACAAGGGATATTTGGGATAAACTTAAAAATATTTATGAAGGAGATACCAAAGTCAAGGGAGATAAGCTTCAAACCCTTAGAGCTAAGTTTGAGAAACTAAAGATGATGGAATATGGAGACATTGGAGCCTACTTTCTATGAGTTGAAGAAATAATAAACAATATTAGATGATTGAGAGAATAAGTTTATGAATCATTGATAGTTCAAAAGGTTATAATATCTCTACCTATGAGACTTGATACTAAGGTATCAACCCTGGAAGAAAGAACATATATTGACAGTCTGAGCATGGGATAACTACATGGAATATTCACAACTTATGAAATGACGATATAAAAATATAATATAGTCACGAAGGAAGCAACGTTCAAAGCCTCCAAGAAGACAAAGAATAAAAAAAAGAAAATGTAAAAACCAAATTTTAGTTGCAACGATGATTCAGAGAAAGATGAAGAAGTGGAAAACTTAGTAAGGAAGTTAAAAAGATGAACTGACAAGTACAAAGGTATGCTTCCATTGAAATTCTTTAATTATGATGGTATTGGTCATTTTTCTTCTAAATGTCCTTATGCTAATAATAAAGGTAGCGATGAAGAAGAAGATCCTAAGAAGAAAAAGAATATCAAAAGGAAGACAAGAGAAGGAACAAAAATAAATTCTTCAAGAAGAGTTTCTACTCAAAAGAAGTCATCTCTTCATCAGATGAGGATGATGATAGTAACAATAATTCAGAAAGAGTACTCTTCATGGCAGTAGAAGATAATGAAGAAGATTTCAAAGATTCCAAAGAAGAAGGCAAAGTCGATCTCAATGCATAATTAATCAGTGCCTTAGAAGAACCAAGGAAAGAGAGAAAGAAAATCAAGTAACTCGAGGCAGAGTTAAATAAGAAAGAAGTATCTCAAAATTCCAACTCAAAAGAAATCGATCAGATAATCATGAAGTTAAAACTCCAGGTAGAAGAAGACATAAGGATTGAAGAAACACTCAAAAATCAATTAGAATATAAGGAGAATATGATTGAAAGCCTTGAAGCAGAAATAGTCACCTTAAGAAAATATTTTTAGAAGAAAGATATGTAGCAGAAAAACACTAAAATATTGGATGAGATCATCAATAATAAAAGGTTGTACTATGACATGTCCAGGATAGGATACAACTATATGTAGACAAAGAAAGCTTCGAGCTCCAATATGACAGAAAATGAAGCAGAACAAAGTACCTATGTAGAAATAGTCAAAGTTACTCAAGAAGAAAAACATAGAGGAAATGGACCACCTCAAAGATTTAGAACACATAAAAAAAATAAGCAACATCTCAAGAAGAAGAAGGCTTCATAAGAGAAACACCATTCAAAATATCCCATACATACAAGTATCAAACTAGCTTTCTTGTTTTATGTTATTCTTGTAACAATTTTGTACACAAAAATGCAAATTGTAAAGCCTATGCCAAGAATATAAGAAACTATGAAGTCTATTCAAACAATAGTTATCTCATAAAGTCATATAAAGCACAAAACAAAAATCACAATAGTTTTGGTTCACTAAGTAATGAAATAAAGTGCTACAAGTGCAACAATTTTGGAAACATGGTCAAAGATTGTAGACTGACTATTCCTCCAAAGGAACCATAGTAGAATATCAACATTCATAAACAAGAACAAAAAAAAATATGGAGAAGAAATCATGATCATTTCAACATTGAAGAATGTTTGCTTTCTCTACAAGAGAAACACAAGAAAAGTTGGTAGTATGTTGACAACGGTTGTTCGAAGCATATGACAGGTGGCAAGAACATATTTTTGATCCTAAAGAAGGACTGATATGAATCCATTTAATTTGGAAATGATAACTCAACCATAATAATAGGTAGAGACACAAACAATCCTGGAAGAAAAGATTCCAAGGAAACAAATGTTATACTGGTCGAAGATATGAAGAACAATCTTCTAAGTGTCTGTCAAAAGTGTGATCAAGTACAAAAAATTTTGTTTGAATCAAAAAAATGTGAGATAAGAAAAGAAGTATTAGGAAAATTGGTGGATATAGCTAGAAGAACCCTAAACAACATATATGTATTGAATGAGATTGGAAGGGGAAAATGTTTCTTAGGAAAATAAAATGAAATTTTTCCCTGGCACAAAAGGATGGGTCACATAAAATTTGATAACCTTGTCAAAATCAACAGAAAGGAAGCATTGAAAGAAATTCCTAAGATCTCAAATCCAACAAATACTCTATGTGAGTATTGTCTACAAGGAAAACAAACTAGGACCAAGTTCAATTCAAAAGAGTACTCCACAAAAAAACCATTGGATATTGTACACATTGATCTATGCGGACCTACAATAAACAAAGGATTAAATGGAAAACAAAACTTTATGTTATTGGTTGATGACTACATAAGAATGACTATAGTTTACTTTCTCGAGAAGAAACCAGAGGCATTCGAACACTTCAAGATATACAAATACATGGTTGAAACCGATATAGATTTGAAAATAAATTTCTTAATATCATACAATGGAGGAGAGTTTATATCAAAGGAATTCATGGATTTTTGTAGCAAACATGGAATAAATAGATAGTTCTCGACAGCCAGGACACCTCAAAAAAATGGAGTTGTCGAAAGGAAAAATGGAACAATATAGGAAATGGACAAAACCATGTTGAAATATTTCAATTTGAGTGACATATTTTGGGCACAATACGTACATACATTAGTTCACATCGTGAACAGAGGAATGCTCAGAAGTAGTAGTGATAAGACTCCTTACGAGTTATAGAAAGGAAGACCGAAAAATGTTAAGCATTTCAGAGTATTTGGAAGAAAATGTTATATCAAAAGAGAATATGGAAGACTTGGAAAATTTGACTCCTAAGTTGATAAGGGAATATCAATTGGGTATTCAAGAAAATGAAAATCATATAAATGCTTCATTCCAAGACTCAACAGAATATTGGAAAGAATCAATGTAATAATTGACGAGACATATGTACGAAAGGACAAAGAAGGAAGCAAAGACTCAGAAGAGGAGGATGATGAGGATGATCTAAAAGAAGAATAAGTAGTAGAAGAAGAAGAACATCCAAAAGAAGAGTAATAGGAAGATGAGCATCAGATACCTCCTAAGACACCTAGCTCATGAGTACAAAAAATCATCCACTCAAACATATTATTGGGAATAAATATGCAAGAGTTGAAACCCAAAGAAGAATACTTTCAGCAGAACAACAACACCTATCATTGTTATCTACAGTTGAACCAAGCAGGTTTGGAGAGGCCAGTAAGGATGAACATTGGGTCAAGGATCTGAATGAAGAATTAGATCAAATATATAAGAATGACACATGGGAAATGGTTCCAAGGATGAAGAACAATAATGTTATTGCTACAAAGTGGTTTTTCAAGAAAAAACTAAATGAGGATGGACAGGTAACTAGAAACAAAGAAAGGTTAGTATGAAAAGGATATTCTCATATTAAAGGTATATATTTTGAAGAGACCTTTTCCCTAGTTGCCACACTGGAAGCATCAGATTAATATTGTCCTATGCATGTTCCAAAAGATTCAAGGTGTATCAAATAGATGTAAAATCAACCTTTCTAAATCCAAAATTAGAAGAAGAAGTCTACATCGAACAACCTAAAGGGTTTCTACTATCAAAAAAGGAAGACTATGTCTGCAAGCTGAAGAAAGCATTGTATGGACTCAAACATCCCCCTAGAGCATGGTATTCAATATTGGACAGGTATCTACAACAATAAGCATTCAAGAAAGTTAATGTAGAAAGAAATATCTACATAAAATTGGATCGAGACAATATAATGATAATTGAAGTTTATGTATATGATATTATCTTTGGGAGCGATGATGACATGATGAGTTAAAGGTTTTCCAAAGAAATGAAATTGAGTTTTAAATTTCGTTGCTCATTGATTTGACTTTCTTTTTGGGATTACAGATATGTTAGTGTGATAAAGGTATTTTCATCTCCCAGACCAAGTACATCAGAGAAATGATAAATAAATTTGGAATGGAATATTGAAAACTCGTAAGTACTCCTATGAATACCAGTTGCAAGTTGAGAAAGGAATATGAATCTAAAGATGCATATCTGAGACTATACAGATCAACGATTCACAACTTACTCTATATGACAACGTCAAGACTGCATGTGATGCAAGCAGTTGGCCAGGTTGTAAGATTTCAAGTAGCACCAAAAAAAACACATGTCATGTAAGTAAAAAGAATAGTCAGATATCTCAAGGAAACAAAATATTTTGGATTATGGTATCCAAAAGGGAATGATCTATATTTGGTAGCCTACATAGATGTAGATTGGGATGGTAGCATTAATGATAGAATAATTACAAGTGGATAACCTTTCTACTTGGGTGAGTGTCTGGTATCATGGTTGAGCAAGAAACAATCATCAATATCTTTTTCCATAGAAGAAGCAGCATGTTGTAATCAAGTTCTATGGATGAACAAAACCTTGCAGGATATATAGGTGGAATATGGCGAGCCTATTACAATACTCTATGATAACACTAGTGCTACTAGTATCTCAAAGAATCGGGTAATGTATTCCAAGATGAAGCACATTCCGATCAAGTTTCACTTTCTACATGAATATGTTACAAAGAAGAACATCAAGCTAGAGTACATTGGGAAAAAATAATAGATTGTAGATATCTTCACTAAATATCTTCCAAGGGAGATATTTGAGTATCTTCGACAAAAAATTGGAGTAGTTTATTTACCACAGTCATCCACACTGAATCAGACACAATAAGACAAGGTGAGAGAAGCAGAATACATGAAGAATCGAAGTAAATAATATTTTTTAATTCTTTTCATATACATCATAGATTTACATGAGGAAGAACCATGAAGAGAAATAAGAGGTTAGTAGATAGGGGGAGTATCCCCAAGGAGAATTATCCTTTTCCATTTATTTCAAAGGGGGAGAGAAAGAACATAGGCATGGAAACACAGAGAAATAATAGATACATGGAGACAAGGGAAGTGATGGTCACAGGGGGATAAATGGTCACAGGAAGAGAATGAGAAGGATAATGAGTGTTCCCATGCCATCAGTGTTTCCATCAATGTCAAAGGTAGATATTGTTGGAAAATTAGTTTCCATTGATGTCAATAAGTAGTGGTTGTCAATGATGTAAACATATGTAATGGGTGTATTTGGAGAAGTCTCCAAACTTGTCTCCTTATGGAATATGATGCAGTAGCATCGTACAAAGCCAAAGCCAAAGCATGCGCCTAGCCAAAGGAACAGTTGGACGCACAGATGGGAAAAAGGAGCACGTTTTTATGAAAACGTTTTAAATTTTGAAATTTGAAGCATTAATGTAATAGCTCAGAAAAGGCGTACTTACATATATGTCTTGGAGATATGAACAGATCTAGAGAGATTACTCTCATCTGTTGAATGTATTAGGCATTTAATTCTGTTAATGTAAAGTAGGTAGATTTAATTTAATAGATTAGAAAATTTAGAAGTATAGGAGGGAAAACGGATATAGACACCCTCACCCTTGTATCATTGTAATGGTTGATGATCATTTAGAGAATTCATAAGATATAGAGCTGTAGTAGAGAGATGTAGAGAAGAACCCATGTATAGGAGCACTTGAGTTAATATATGAAGCTTTGACTCAACTTTCATGGTGTTATGATGTTTACCGTTTACATTTGTTGAATGGTATGTTTACAGTTGATTTCTTTCTCTGTTATGCATTTGTTTCAATTCTACATTGTGTGTATGATTTCATGATGAATGTATGAAGTCCAAGAGAGGAGAAGAATGAGTTTCAATTGTTTCTCTTCCTGAGAATTCCTACAAGGAGTGCAGCGAATGTTCGCAAGGTGTGCATTGACGAGGGTCTGAGTTTTATCTCAGAAAGCTCAGGAGAGATATCATTGCTCTCATACCAGCTGAAGTGCAGGTGAAGCACAGAGATGTGCAAGGTGTGCACAATCCAATTGAAGCCTTGGATTTTATAAATCTAGAAGGAAGGTTGAAGGACCACTATTGCAAAGAGTGCACAGGGTCAGAGACTCAAATAACCAGAGGTTGTTTGAAGGTTTTCCGCAAGGAGTGCAGGCAGGGATCCTTTTGGGAAGCTTGAGTTTACAAGTGAAAGATTAGGAAGGATAACACCTTTGAAGCGCTCAAAGGGGGATGAAGATCGAAATCGTCCCATAGAAGTCAAGTTCAGGAGGGAGAACACCGATTCATTTGGACAGGAGTCATTGAGGAGTGCATCTGGTGGTCAAAATTATCCATGGAGAACTCGTGAAGTCATGAGGACTGTAGGATCCAGAGGAGATGCAAGGTGGTTAAGAGTTGGACGAATCCACCACCCTATCATCAAGAACCAATGTGGACCATTGATTGTGGTCTATCTGATTCGTTAGATCATTTCAGGAATTTGGAGTGTAGGCAAAAATCCTTGGTCACGCAAATTCCTGGGTCGTGAAAAGGATTATCAGGTGTGGAATTTAGGAATTTTGGTAATCCGGGGTTCGACATACCGGAATTTTCGATGACAAGGAACCGAGACTCTTTGCATTAAAAATCTTGAAGTTGTGAAACATGGTGTGCCTTTAGTGTGGGATTTTGGCATTTCAGTTTTCCAGAGTTCGGGAAGTAGAGGAGGTAGTGACTTTGGAATTGAGAGTTTCAAACTCCCGGTTTGCAAAATCCCGAAGAGGGAATGGAAAATTCTTGAAAAGTCAAGGGACAATAGCGTTGGGCACAAATTGGGTTTCGAGGCTTTGAGACTCAAGAGGTAGAGTTGCATGGTCAATGAAACTCCCAAAATTGTGAAGAGAGAACCACCAAAAAGGTGGGTCCCAAGTCTCAGTCAGAGGGTACGTGCGACGGAAGTCAAAGGAGGGGTCAAGTTTCAGGAAAAATCTTGAAAGGCCATCGATATTGCATTCCATAGGACGTTGAGCCCATTTCGGCATCCTGAAATTTCAGAGTTCAGGGAATCATAAGGGAAGAGGAACGACTGTTGGCTGTTCGCTCAAAGTCCTAAAATCCGAAACTAGTGGGTAGCAAGTGGCATGTTCTCGTCACATTGGAGCATTCAACCTTCGTTGATGTTTCACATTTTGGCATTTTCCGAGAGCTGTGGAAATACATCAGGACTCTCCAACTCCCAAAACCTGAAGTCCTTTATGGCTTAAACGAAGGTCTTAATTAACCCTTGGCATGATTTTAGTGAAGATCCTATGCGGATCCTGGCTCGAGGGAAAAGGGTTCTGTGCCAAAGTGGTATCAGAGCTTAGAACAAATTATTTGATTCTATAGTAGAGAGAAAAGAGGAAAATTTTACAACCATGCCACCAAGAAGAAGAGATAAGCCAATGCCGGATCCAGCAGTGGAAAGAGAAATGCATGAGTTATGTGCCAGACTTGATGCTATGGAGACATCATAGAGGTTCACAGTTGACGTTGGGGATATCAACGAAGTTGAAAGTGAAAATGAAGCTGTAAACGAAGGAGAAGAAGTTGCAGTCGAAGATGTTGTAGATGAACACCTATTCAAGGTTGTTGCAAGGATAGGTGCTAGGGAAAAAATGGACATTCCAGTGTACAAAGGCAACTTG
This sequence comes from Picea mariana, assembly GCA_032191745.1. Taxonomy (NCBI): domain Eukaryota; kingdom Viridiplantae; phylum Streptophyta; class Pinopsida; order Pinales; family Pinaceae; genus Picea; species Picea mariana. The sequence continues at coordinate 77,248 of JASDQU010243168.1, forward strand.
GATGTTAAAGAACTTCTAGACTAGATTAGAGCTCTAGACAAATAATTTGACTATGAGGATGTCAAGGACGATAAGAAAGTCAAACATGTCGTTACTAGACTTAAAGGGCATGCAACACTGTGGTGGGATGAATTGTAGGATGACAGATGCTACAAGGGAAAGCAGAAAATCAAAAGCTAGGATAGAATGGTTGCAAAGATGAAAGCCAAATTTATATCGAGGGATTATCAAATCACTCTGTTTTGGAGGATGCAAACTTTGAGACAAAAGTTGATGTTAGTGAAAGAATACACTGAAGAATTCTATAGGATAAACATCAGAGCAGGTCATCAGGAAAGCGATGATGAAAAGGTTGCCAGGTACATGAATGGTATGTGATATGAAATTCAAGATGAGATGAGCATGATGACCATTCAAAATGTGGAAGATGCTTATTAGATAACTCTAAAAGCTGAAGAGAAGTTGAGCCAGAAGCAAGGTCAAAGAGGCAGAGGTAGAATTCAAGCCAGAGGCAAAACAATTTCCCAAGACAAGATTCAGAGACCTAAAGAAGAGGGAAAGAAACCTCAAACTCAACTTGAAAGAGGAGGAAGCTCACAGGGAAGGTAGTATGCTGATAGAAATACTTTTCCTCGAGCCAGAGGAAGAGGAAGAGGCAAAGGAGGTGAAGTGAAATGCTTTGTCTATGGAACAATTGGACATAAATCCTATGAGTGTCCAGATAAGAAGAAATATGGTCGTGAAACTCACATTGCCGAAGCTCAAGGACATAATGTTGAGGTAGAAGATGCTGAGGGTGGAAGATCCTTAATGATGAGGAAAGTTCTCTTGAAGTCGGAGAAGGAGGCAGAGAACCCAGCCCAAAGAAATAGTCTATTTCGAACTT